>PVIU01003648.1:0-140913 GCA_004026605.1 Ondatra zibethicus
AGGGATGGGGGTGGGCCTTGGACTTCCAACAGGGCAGGGCACCATGCCCTCTTTCAAGGAAGAAGGGGGAGGGAGGAGGGGTGGGGGGTAGTGGGAGGGGACCGGGAGAAGGGGAAGAAAGGAAAAAAATTTTTTTTATCTTTAATTATGTTCTTGAATGGAAAAAATAAAACAAAACAATGTATGGAAAAAAAAATTGCCAGATGACAGAGATGTGTTCAAACTGTGGGCAGGAAACTCATGTCCTTTTAACCACGTACTTGTATATTTATGTGTGTTTTATGTTATACGCATGGTTTTGGATCAATAAACCATGTTATTGAAAAAATAGCAAATAGATGGTTTGGGGCTTCTATCCAGGCAATCTGGTTTTACAGTCCATGCAGCAGGGTCTGTCTATTTCTTCTCTTAAAGTTGAATTGAATATTTATCTAAACTTTAGTTCTATCCAAACATATTTATCACAGCTGAATTAGTATTGATTATCTACTTTCACTAAGTGTCATATTATAAAATAAGAATGCAAATTGAGAATGAGATTGTATAATTTTGTACAGGAGATTGAACAAATATGTTGCTAAGATTAAGCAGCTGCCTAAAGGATCTGGATGAATCATGAAATCTCAACAATATGGTAACCTAACCAGATCAACAAAAGTTACATCTTCCCAATAAGTGAACCATTACTAGAATAAAAGCCTTGCCATACATAATGAATCTGAAAAAAATCTACTTATTTTATGTTTAAATACATAGGATAAATATACACAAATAATCTTTGTGGTATCAGAACTGACCCAACCTTTTGACTGACCTACTACTTAGGTTTTAAGGAAGAAATACTTTTAATTGCTTCCATTTGCAAACATTCAAGCTATGGCTATGCCTTAGAGCCATCAGTAGCGAATCAAAGTGCTTTCTGTGGATGAGGGTATAGCCTGTGGAGGAAAATCTGTGAGCCACAGTCCCTGTGATGGATCATGGATCCCAGGGTAAGATATAGAAGAGAGACTGTGGATCCCAGTGTGGGACATAGAGTACAATCTAGAGCTCACAGGATAGGTTTCTTTTTTTCTAAATGATCAGTGCAGGTTTTCCTTCCAGAGCAGTATTACATGGTGGGAAAGAATTGTGGGTTCTAGCTAAACTGTTATCTCTATGCATTTATGTGTCCTTTGGCACCTAACCAGATATCTTTCAGTCTAGGATCTTTGAAGTGTGCCATGTGATGATAGTTGTCAGATGTAACAGTACTGAGCTGCATATTTTATACAAACATTATTCTCTAGTCATGGTAACATAGGTTGCTTGTCAGAGGAGAAAGTATATGAAGTTGGTGCCACACCATCATAGGAAAGATTGTTACACCCTTCTTAAAGTGGCCTGAGGGAGGTGCTTTTAACATTAAGGATAGGGAAGATCTGGAAAGAGGGCATTTAAGTGCATAGACATAGAAGCTCCCATCTTCCCAGCACACTCTCAGCCATCTCCTTCTCCTTCCTTTGGTACATTGGTACCTTATAAAATGATGAGTAATGTGCTGGGTAAGTGGCTCAGCAGGTAAAGTGCATGTTGAGCAGGTATGATGATCTACGTTTGGATCCCCTAAACCCACATAAAAGCTGGGCACACTGGCGTGCACCTCTAAAACCTCAGCTCTGGGTGTGGGGAGGTGGGAAAGGGGTACAGACTGCAAGGTAGCCTGTACAAATAGTCTATGCAGAAAACAATAAGCTCTGGCTTCGGTGAGAGAACTTGTGAAAAGGAAGGCAGAGAGCAATAGAGGAAAACACCTGAAACTGACCTCTGGTGTTCACACATATGCCCAGGAGAACACGCCCCCAGCATACACACACACACACACACACACACACACACACACACACACACACAGAGAGAGAGAGAGAGAGAGAGAGAGAGAGAGAGAGAGAGAGAGAAAAACAAAAAGATGTATAGTGATTAAAAGGGGCCCAGTGTATAAATCTACACATAAAGCTACCCTCTCGCATATAGAATGGTAAAGGTTATAAAACAAAAATCTCTTAAGAAATGCTAGGCATTTATGAAAAGACTTTAGAGGAAATGCAGAGTTCAGAGAAGGCAATTCCAATAAAAACAGATGAAAATATAGAGCAGGAATATTCAGAGGAGAAATGAAAATGGAAATAAAGAAAATGTAAAAGGTGAAATATATACTGAAAGTCATGCAGATACAATAACCTTGACCAGAAGTTGTTGGCCTGAGTTATCTAAAATCAAGCTTCCTGTTGTATTTTTCTGGCTATTTTTGGTGGTTTTTTTTTTTTTAGAAAGAACACATATAATCTCAGTGACCATAGTCATTGTGTTCTCAGATTACACCATTATCACCATATCAGAAATGTCTTATTGTTCATTAAATAAGTCTTGGAACCAAGATCGAAAATAAAAACTGATAAAGAATTGTGAAACTTCCCTTATAATTTTAACAAAAAACTAATTTTATTTAGAAAAGAACATTTTAAGAGAGTGTCTATAGTAAGCAGACATCTAGGGTTAACAGATAAAGATATTTTAAACTTATATGTACTATAACTCCACAAGTTATACAATTAAGAATCAAGTGGTAGCTTATTAAAGCTATAAATAGAAGCTAGGTTTCCCTTCAACAAAGCAGCATGGAATAAATTATGATTCCCCTGGAAACCTTTTCCCACTCCTCCATCAAGTTTCTAAGGGATGTGCCTAGTGGGTCCTAAATGTAAGGAAGTTACCATTGTGTCTGAGAATGCCAGCCCTTGTCTGGTGCCAGGTGGTAGGAAAAGAGACCCCTAGTGAGTGGTTCAGTTATGTGGATTGACTTCTTCCGAGTCCAGATATGAAGTGACTGTCTAGGTTCTTTATATTACATGGGAAAAGAAGACTTTCATATATTCATGTTCCCTCTATCCTTGAACTCTTGGTTTCCAAGTCAAGGCTTCTGAGTTGCAACAAAGCAGCACCCCTAAGAAAGCCAAATGAAGCAGTTCCTTTCATCCAGGCCCAGATTTCCTTGCACATGTCAAGTGTATGAAGGGAGGGGAAAGCCCCCCCCCATACCATTGTAAGCCTGAGCTTGTACCCTGTGTTCATTTGCAGAGAACGACTCTAGAAGCCATGTAGATTGGCGCATGCTTAGAAGGTGCTGTTTCAGGATGTCACTCTAGAGATGCTTTCAAGCCCCAGAGAGCTTCTTTTCTGCATTGCATCAGCAGCTATAAGAGTGAACCATGTTATTCATCTGTGACCATGCTACCATCTCACAAGTGAACATACTCCCCACAGTTAACGTATTGTTTTAATACTTTCCACTCTTCTGTAGTGGAAATAAAAGAAATGTGTTTCACTTACAGTCTTGGCTCAGTGTAACTGCCCGTGAGAAGATGCGTGCCGCTGTGGCTCATGTTTATAATCCCAGCAGCTGGGGAGGCAGAGGCAGAAGAATTGTCATGAATTTGAGGCCAATCTGGGTTGCATAATGAGTTTCAGGACAATCTGGATTACAGTATGAGATCGTGTCTCAAGAAGCAAATACCAAACAGAGAGAAAAGAAAATGTGTGTGTGGTACACGATTGAGTATTTTAATGTGAGTTTTGCATAGCTGGGAAACAGACTTTAAAGTGGCACTGGATGCGTGACGATGTGGCTTTGCTTATTGGCAATGGCAGTGATTGTTTAAATGTTTGGAAAATAATTTGAGAATTAACAAGATCTCATTAAAGGAACAAATCTATGGAAAGGCTAATGAAGGAACTACTTTATTGAAGTAAAGCTGATGCTGCAGACACACATCTTTAATTTGGGGTCAAGAATATGTTTAGCCAGTGAAGGCTACCCAGGGTGGTGCGGAAGATGCCAGTGGTGGATGGCAGGTCTGAGCTTGAGTTCCGCCATCTCTTGTTCTGACATTGGTGTTTTCAAAGAACCTCTCTGAACTTTACTTCCCTGATCTCAAAAGTGTTGGATAATGTGATTTGTATTTTGTTGAGGATCGATGTGAAATAATACACAAGTCATAGTGTCCATTAGAGAATATTTTCCAGTGGGCATTATGATGCAGAAGAACCTTGAGTTGGAAAATGAAAATGTAAGCTTGTCATTTTTCATCATGACAGGGTGAGGTCAGGAATGACTGCCAATCGACATTTGTTTCTCCCATACAGGGCTATGATGCACATTTTTCTAACCTGGAGAGTAAGTTCTCACAAATTCTAGCTGCATTTTGTTAAAGGTCGTTCTGACTGGAGTTTAACAAACACTTGGCAGCTCCCAAACAACTAACAATCCCGATCATTTCATAGACACATCTGTACAAAACTAACCAGAGAGAAGAAAAAACTTAAAACCCTAAATGATTACATTTGTCCAAGGACAAAGACAGTCAAGAAAAAGAGATACATGATGGCTAAGGTTCTGGGGATGCCCTATGGCTGTGGGAAAACTGTTACAATTTCTGTCTTCCTGCTATTCCTGAGAGAACCACAATGCATGTTGTACTGTAGGCCCCTCTGGCAAGTAGAGTCTATATTTCTTCAGTTGACAAACAGAGGTAATGCTTTTGAAATGAAGCTTTAGGTAAACAAAAGCTATGGGTTACTTAAGGTTTTCATTGCTTTAAAATGACAAAAGTGGACAGTTACATTTTTTTCCAAACTATCGCCTGTAACATTTCATACCATGCCAAAGCAGTTTTAAATGGCAAGTTAGCATGAAGAGAAAGTGGAGAGGACCACAGGAAGACTGGACCACAGGAAGGGAGAGGAGACCTGAGTGATGTGGTGGGATTTCTGCTTTTTTGAGGCTCAGTTCTCTAACTCTGAAACATGTAGGTGGAGCTGGACAGTCTTGTTCAGTTCTGAAATTCTGTTCTGAAACACATTATCACCTTAGGCATTTATCATGTATTTCTATTGAGAGTATATATATAGTCTTAACCCAGCTATGAACCCTGTGAGCTATAGTAATACCTGGTGAGGCAAGATTTATTCATGGGTGCAACAGTGCCAAGAATATTATGGAGGTAACCAACCACTTTCTGATTAGATTTAAAGCCTGCTCTACATACGGAAACATGAAACTAGTATTGTAAATCTGGCCAAGAATCCATGGATAGAGAACTCATTGGCCCCCAGGATGGAGCCACTAGTAATATTTTGTTCGATGGACACGGTATGAAACTGGCATGAACTCATATCTCTATATCCACAAAATGCAGCTTTCAGACATCATCAGAATAAGTTTCTTGAAAGATTCTTTTGTGATTCTTGATTGTGTGATTGCTTTAGTTTTCTTTATAATCATTGTTTGTAGCTGACAGTATAGATTAGAGAAAGAAACGGAGCAGTGTTCAGTCTCTAGGTCAACTATTTACTTCATTTCCCTGTCATCTCTGATTCCTTTTAGCAGACCATAACTCTATGTATTCAGGCCCTAAGTTATGCTTTGAACTTTCTTCCTCTTCTTTCTTTTCCATGCTTCTTCATTTCTTAAATTTCCCCATTCTGAAACTTGGATCTAAACAAGAACACTGACATTCCAATACAGCTTCTTAATGTACCCTATCTAGGTGCTTCAAAGAGTCATACTGGATCCCACAGTCTTTCATCACCATACTTTCTTCTCTTTGAGGCAAGGATCTTTGACATCTTGAGACTGGGTGTTGCAAATAAACATGTGTGCATGCACCAGGTAATGGAGAAGACAGTAAATATGTATCTTTAAAAGGGTTCTTAAAATTTATTATTAAATTTATAATAACTAGCATGTTTCATAGTTGTATGCAAGCAAATATATCCCCTAATATTAGCCATAATATTTTCCAATAGTAACAGAAGACCCATCAATGTTTTTAAAAATATCATTACTGAAAGCTAACATTGAACTGCCAATTTTATAGTCTTAAGGTAACTATTGCCTGGTAGGAATCAAGATTTGTGTTAGTTCAAAAAGATATGGGGATTTCCAGTCTTAATTTTCTTCTCTCAACAGGCAAACAGAATGTCCATGCCACCCATTGCCACTGCAATACCCCCAGAAAACTTCTGTTCACATATTAAACTTTTCATTGATGTGTTGTAAGTAAACAATAAGAAATAGTTAAGAAGGGCATTTGTTATACCAGACAGCACTGATTGCTGTGCCCCAGAGGCCAAGGACACCACAGAAAGGATCAGAGCTCATCTACCGTTGTCTGCCCAGAACTTAGCAGGGTCTCACATATTTGTAGATACTACATGCATATTTACTATCTCCTTTTTGACCAAAACTATTTATTGCTTCTGAATCTGTTATTGAAAGAAACAATTAGCACAGGCAGTCATGGCAGTTAGTGTACTTCTGCAATCCCAGGAGTTGCAAGGCAGAGGCAGGAAGATCAAGAATTAAAGGACAGGCTGAACTATGGCTCTTGGTCTAAAAAAGATTATCATGGATATTTGAGAACTGTAATAGAGTTAATAATGTAAATCTGTAAGATAGATTAAATTGAATTTAAATTCCTATCATATATACAAATGCCATTCAAGCATTGTTATATTACTAAATTTATATTTAAAATAAAAAATCACTATGTTTTGGGTTATATTTACTTTGAAAAATATATTTCTTGGTTTTTTGAAACTGGGTCACTAACAGCAATATTTGACAGTTTTCCTTAAAGGTGCTGTCTGGTAGGTCATCCATGCTTTAGGGTACGCCTCCACAGCTGTGTGTCTGTAGGCTGCACAAACTGGACTAAGTAGGTTCTCAAAAAGGACATGAAGTTGAGGGGTGTTGAGGATGCGGGTAGGGCAGGCTGTGGATCTGGACAAGTGACAGGGAGGGGTGGGGATGAATATGATCAAGACACATTGTACACATGTATGCAATTCTCAAAGACTTAATAAAATACTATATTAGAAAACACAAGAGAGACAGATTAGGATAACATTATCAGTTAACTCAAAGAAATTCTAATAGTTACGATAGAGGCAATATATAAGGGCAAAATCAAGTAAATGAATAAACCTAAAAAACACTGTAGGAATCAAAATAGACAATCAAAAACAAAGAAATGAAATGGTGCATCCATACAAACATGCACACACACATGAAAATATAAAAAAAGTCATATGAAGTGAATTATAAGGAAATGATGGATATGGAAATAAGGAAGAGAATGCAAAAAGCCTATAATTATATGAGCAAATTTAACTGTGGTCTGGATTTATTGTATGAGAAGAATCTATTTTCAATTAACAAAAGGAGAGAGGAAAAAAGTAGAAGAGAAGCAAATTTCCCAAATAAATGTTTAGCTCGGGTTTTAAGGGCAGTGTATCATGACAAGGTTGATAAACTTTAATGATAATGACAAATCAATGTTTATGTCCTAGCGTGAATACCACCTCACATGCTGGGGAGGATGAGAGTAATCTCCTAAAGGTTCATTAAATGACAAATCCTACAGCATGATCCTAAAACTTCCGAGAACAGTTATATATAACCCATAGTTATGTATCCACCTAAGTGTGTCTTTACTTGTAAATCCAAATGTGTGTTCTTAAGCTGCCAATTCAAGTGAACTAGAATAAAACCTCATTAAAGGGAAATTTCAAAGAAAGGACACAAGTAGCCACAATCAGGGAATCAAAGTCTTGCAGAGTACTTGTGCAGGGAGTCACAGTCTCTGCCCCTCCATGCCCCATCACACCTCTGTCTTCTCCTAGAGTGCAGGCTGGCTTCAGACTCTATCCCAAGTGCTGGGGCTGCAAGGAAGAGCCTCCATACTTGACTGGTTTTCTCTTTAGAGTCCATAGATGGTATAAAGCTTCGGGTCACCTTTTCTTCTCCTCAGAAAATGTGGTCACCATCCTAGTAGGGCTATGATGTCTGATGAGTCTTTGTGAGGGTTGATGTCACCCCCGCAGTTACCATCATAATTTATTAAACCTGCCATGGTATACAATGTCCTTAAAACCAGATGGCAGCTTTGATTTCAGGGATTCATTTTTCTTCTGCTTTTCATTTAGACATTATGTCTATATATTTATCCATTCTTGTTCTTTTCTTTCAACTTCTATCATTTTCATATTTTAGTGCCTCATTTTCTCTTTTGAATCCCTCACGAGGAAATATGCCTGAGCTGAGAGGCAGCAGGCAAAAATGTGCTTACTGCCCCTTCAACCAACCTGCCCGTCAGAGCCTGAGATACAAACAATCCTGTCTTGTAGTAACCTGCCACTAAACAAAGCTGTCGGTTAACTGCGGTCACCTGCCAGCTCAATCCACGTGAGAAGAAATGCCCAGCTGACCAACAGAAGCCCGAGAAAATATGTTCCTACACTTTTAAGAAAAATTTCAGCCAAACCCAAATTGAAAAGTCCCTCTGCTGTTTCATAATGAAATATGACAAAGCTGCAATAATATCTAGTTTCCCAAAAGGTGAATCGACACACAGGATTCGAGAGGGAATTCAGCTGAAAAGATGCAGAGACATCTTTAGCCACTTTAAATTCAGAGCTCCAGATGAAGAGCATAGCAATCATTGAATAAAAGAGAAACGGCGCATGCAATGATAGCAACGGCATAACCGAAAGGATCAGTAGGAGGAGAGAAGAAAGCCCACGGATAGCATCCCTTTCTCTGATTTTGTAGCAGCATCCGCATCTTCTCTACCTAAAGTACTTGGGAGTTTTAAACATTTCCAAACAAGTACCAAGATGCATGCCCATTCCAGTGAGGCTGGGTGGAAGGATCACTTGAATTTAAGAGTTCAAGTCTAGCTTGGGCAACATAGACTTTACCTCAAAAGGAAACAAAGTCACTTGAATTTAAGAGTTCAAGTCTAGCTTGGGCAACATAGACTTTACCTCAAAAGGAAACAAAAAGAGAAACTTGGATCTCAGTTTCATAACTGTGTTAACTTCATTTAAATTTCTAGAATTTAAAGCATTCAAACACAGCTAGGTTCACTAAAGTAAATATATTTAATACAACAGGACAGCATGGGGCCACGTCCATGATGTGGTTTTTCCAGTATTGATTCACCTCTTGGCTGTTCTTTCTTCCCATTCTTCTATATATTTGAATGAAAATATCTCAATTGTGTACACTTTGGGGAAAATTGATCCTATATTTTTTATAATCTCTGAATAACTTATAAACTTTTGAATTGAAGATTTATTAAAATAATTCAAATTCCTAGTTTTTGCAAATCTAGTACCAAGTAGAACCCCTACCAGACTTACCTGTAACGAAGGATAATTTCTAAGTGATGAGGGCTGGCAGTGGAACTGTAAAGAAACTGCCATAGTTTACAAGGAATCATTGCTGTGATTTTAACCACGGGCCTTTGATTCAAGTTTTCTCTCCCACTGGATAGACCTTCAGGAGTTTGAACTGTGAGTTTAACTCATTAAAGTGTCAGCAGGTTTTACATTGCGTCCAGTGTGAAAGTCTTGCTTGTTGAATGTCTTAGTTTATGCTGGAGCTAACAATAGCTTAGTCAAAGAGGAGAAACAATCAAGAAACTGAAGTTAGTCACTTTAGTAATCGCAATTCCAAAAAGGGGGGGGGGAATGGAAAATCCTCGGAAATAAAGAGCATTCTGAGTCTTCTGTTCTAAGTTCAGGTCCGGGGTGAACATGGAAAATGCGCCCTGAGGGGATTGTGGATGCTGTCTGGTTTAGGAGCACACAGGCCAAATGAACAGCATGTGTGATCTCACAGCAAGAAACCAGTAAGCAAGTGAGTTTACAGATGATATTCCTGGAGAAGTAAAGCTGTATGTAATAGAGGAATATATGCATAGCACCTTAGACCAAACAAACAAAACTTTTTTTAAAAAAAGGAGTTCATTTTTTTTTTTTTTTACTTTTGAAAAGTATGTTATGAAGTCAGTAAGACAAAAAAGGGAGCTAGTAACCAAGAACTCTCATACACGTCTGATTGTACATTGCTTTCCAGTTACCAGCCATGGGGAAGCCATAGCAGCGACTCCAGCTCAGTGGTGACACAGAGCATGGGGCACAGCTCATAAATCTAAAACTGGCCTCTGTCTTTCTCCATGACCTTAGGGCTTTACTTCCCTGACCCTTGTTTCTTTGTGTTCAAAGGGTGCTCATATTAAGAGGTGACTGTAAGTTGTTCTTAAAGCACCTGCTGGCATGTAGTTAAGCCAGTAGCAGTGATAGAATAAGGGAAAACACTACATGATTTAGATGTAGCTGTGACCAGAAGAAACGATGAGCAAAATAAAGTACTGCCTTTCCCTTTTTCCTGTGCCGTCAGGGGTTCATTACTGTCTGAAACCCCACAGGGACGCCTTCCCTATGCCACCACGTATCCATCCTTCATCCATTCTTCTCTATTTACTCTTTATTTTAGCAGTAACACTTGGTACCCACCCGATTGCCAGAGTTCTCCTCCCACATAGCACCTGTGGCCTTTGGAGGGAAAGACAAAAAAAAATCGCTCATTTAAAATTGAAAAATACTTGGAGGGAAATAAACTAGGGGTGGAGAGGAACATCTGTTGGAAAGGGTAGCTTAAATGGAAGCATATTTAGGTCAAGTATCTTTCATTCTTGAATTGAATTGTGTTACTTCTGAATCAATTAAAAGATTATTAAAGAGCTAGGCAGTGGTGGCACACTCCTTTCAGTCCAGCACTCGGGAGGCAGAGGAAGACAGATCTCTGTGAGTTCGAGGCCAGCCTGGTCTACAAGAGCTAGTTCCAGGGCAGGCTCCAAAGCCACAGAGAAACCCAGTTTCGAAAAACAAACAAAAAAAAAAGTTAAAACTTATAAAAAACTAAGGACTCAGAGCTTCAATCACATGCCATCAGTTTCTGTTGAAAAGCTCCACTATTTGGTTTGGGTCTCTATCTGTAAACCAAATGGAAAAATAAACTAGTAAAATATCAAGAACTCATCTTTACAAATTATTATCCTGAGAAGGAATTAGCATTTTTCTTGTCTCGATAAGAATAAGAAATAGAAGGCACTGCCCATGTATATGTATTCTTTATATACTGTTTTAAAAAGTATATTGTTTTATACTTTTATATTGTTCTGCGAATGGATCTATAAAATTACCCGAAGGTTTTAGCTAAGAAATAGTAATCACTTTCCAAATTTCTCCATTCCTTTGGGGCATTTCTGCCTAATAACATAATTTTAAATTTTGTTTTTCTCTTTAGCCAAAGATTTTTCATCTTTGGCTAAAGGTACTGATGGCTTTGTAAGACTTAAAGCATGGTTTGTAGTTTGCACAGTCTAATCTTTTGAAAGCATTATTTTGTTACACTAAGGATTTCTCCTACTTGCCTGAATCTGTCAGTTGTCTTGATGTATTGTGGGCTTCGGTTTGTGGTCCTCCATTGGAATGAATTGAGGTCAATGGCAATAATGCTGGTTTCTGTTAAAGAAAAATAATGCCTACAAATTGTTCCAAAAGCTCTTTGATCAGCATTTCTGAAGGGAGAAGCACATTGGAATAGAAAGCTGATAGAGATTACAAGTCAGACCCTGTGGAGGTGGGGCTGCATGCATCTCTGTCTACCAGGGAAGTAGGCAGCATTGGGAACATCTGGAACATGCTGGGCACAGCTTCCAACTTGATGTCCCTTGCATTTTCTTGTCTCTATAAGCAATATCTAATTCTCTGACTCACGTGAACGTCAATGGTTATTTACAGTCTTCCCCTTGTCCTTGGCTTTGTTTAAACACAGGAAATAACTGTATAAATGATGAGATCGAATCATGCTGAGGATTAGTAGATGCTCAACATCAAAAGCAAAAATCTTCTGAGACCTTTTACAGAAATTAAAAACCAGAACTTTCTTTGGATTCAGTGACCCAAGTAATTGTGCCTTGGTCAGACATATAGCTCAGACATAGTTACAGAAAGGGGCCTTTTTCTACCTAATTTTTCTTTCTTATTGTCTTTCTGCATCAAAAGCTAGATAAGTGAATTCAGTTACTTCAGTCAGGTAAGAAGAAACTTGATTTGACATATGTAGGAATATCACCTTTGATCAATAGTTGTGTCTGTTGCTTTAGAGTATTCTGGGTACAGGAATTCCAAAGCTGGTATTCCTCGAACAGGCAATACTGCTTGCTGGAATGATACACTGGAAATGCAGTTTCAAACCAACCTTATCATCTGCATTAAAAGCTTCCCCAACTTTTTTTGTTACTGATTTCTCCAGATAACTTGCCATAATGTCAGTGATCCTTAAAAGAATATGAACTTAGAGTTTTAGTTCTACATAACATCAAGGAAGTATCTGGTATTTATCAATACATATCAGCTATGTAAAGTTTATTAAAGTTAATATGCTTATAGCTAAATGAATTTCAGACCTGCTGGGGCTAAACAAAGGACAGAATATGTCTATAGTCTAGGACTTCTAAGAGCCTTTAAGATGTGAATAGATCTGAGGGATCCTTAGGATTGGGAATATAACCCCAAATTTCCCCCCAAATACTGGCTTTCTGAACCTTTCCACACTGATTGTTCTGAGAAGTATCTTATGAGACAGTGGACATGGACATTGCTTTGGGAAATACTGGTGCAAGGCTTGCTTGAGGAATGACGTCACCATGGCAGGAAGTACAGAGTATCCAAATGAAGAGTGGCATTGTAATTATGCTTGAGTGTTGCAGCTAGAAGACTGCATGTGCTAGTAGCCTTTGACACAACCCTGGCATCACGGGCAGTATCACAATTACCAGGAGAACTTTTGCACTCAGCAGTCACAAGTCTTTGGCAAAGCATATTTAAAGTTTTAAGCTTGGTCGTGTTTAAAGAGTAATGACACGGTTCTAATCATCTCCTAGTGGTCTTTCTCTTCCGATTGCATGTGGTGTAAGAACGCTTGTCTACATCGATGAGCAGGTCTGAGCACACACAGATGTGAGAGCAGGCTGCCAGGCATCCTGCTGCATGACTCTCCACCTCGTTCCCTTGAGACAGGTTCTCTCCCTGGACCTGTAGCTAGGCTGGTAGCCAGTAAACCCCAACAGCCCTCCTGTGCCTGTCCCTCCCACCGCATTAGCGATACAGTCCATGCACATGCGCATTCGTGTCTGACATTGTATGCGCGTACTGACCTCTGAGCTCAAGCCCCCGTGCTTGCACATCTCAAACACTTACTTGGTTTATTTTTAAAATTGTCTTTGTTTATTTGAAGACATCTGTGACTAAATGCATGTTACATGAAAACTCAGCACGTTACTTTAATTGGAATTGATGACTGAGTTTTTTTAAAAAATGACGTGGTAAGTTATCATGTTAGTTTGGCTTTTGCAGTCAAGTTGTAAAAGGAAGTAGGTATCCGGAAATAAATGGCCCACTCCTAATCTGACCATTAAAGCCATTAAACACAACTCTGCAATAATTTATCTTTGCCCATTTTGTCAAAGGGGTAATGTGAGAGTGTCATGTTAGAGGAATCTTTCTCTCTCTCTCTCCTATATTCTGTTCTTTAGCTGTGAATACTTTGCAAATGGAAGTAGCTCTTATCTCTGGTGTGAATTTAGATACAACTGTAAAAAGCTTTCCTTTCCCTCTCATCAAATTATTTCAGCTGAGTTTTGAAAACATCTCTCACTGTTACAAAAAAAAAATGTGTCTATCAATATAGGATGTAAACAGTAGTCTTAAATGACCTGTGCTGCTCATTTGAAGTTACCTGTCTACTGAGGCTTTCAGCCAAGGCTAAGGCAATTTCATGTACATGTGAATCTATTTGTCGTCTGTCTGTCTGTCTTTCTGCCTATCCATCCATCCGTCCGTCTGTCCGTCCGTCCTCCGTCCGTCTGTCCATCTAATCTATTATTTAGATATACACGTTTATGCATTTATATACATATATACACACATACATAGAGAAAGAAAGACATGAGAGAGCATTTATTAGAGATAAGACTTACTATGTTACAAAAGCCACCAGTCTCTTCTTGGAGACAGTGTGAGGAAAATCAAAAGCAGAGAAATTACAGATGGCCACTCTTAAAGCTGTCAGAGTGTCTAGAGATCTGTAGCCTAACATTTTTCTTCCTGTGATAAGGAAACTTGAGTTCCTGGTACTGGTTAATGCTGGAGTACAATCAGTGTGGGGCAGTGACCTCACAACCCAGGTCTTCAGAGATTAAGACAAACATCCACTTCACTACCCTCTGCTTCCTCAGTTTCCCTTTCCTAGACATGGTAGAGATTCTTTCCATCCACGAAGATGGAAAGAAAAACGCAGAGCTTGCGGCATAGCTCAGTGGTTGTGAACTTGTCTAATACATGCAAACCCAGGACTTAATCCATGGCACACCAATAGGCACAAACAAACCACACAGAAACGCTTATAGCAAAGGACTGGCAAGCTTCCTACACTTGCCACAGGGGTGACAAAGCTGTAAAGGAAAAGGGGAACTACAAGGAGAAACACAACTTTGATTTTCATGGGTTTAAAATAATGTATATGTACTGCTTTGCGTTCCGTTGATGTCCCTGATAATACATATGAATTACAGTTTTGTAAATCAAATTATACAACCAGGATCCACTATGAGTTCTCTGGTAACTTTTGAATGCTAACTACCAAAATTCATTTGTTTGTAATGCTAAATGATTATTATGTATTCAAAGCTGTTGTCGTGTGTTGTTTTCTCTTTATTTACTCTTTATTTTATGAAAAGTTTCCATTTAAGCTTGTGGAAAGCCTGGATTCCTCTAGATAGCTCACACATCGGTGGTCCCTTTTCTCATTTCTTCATCCCCAAACCCCTCTCCATCTTGAGATGTGTTTCACCCTCTTTTAGTTTTAGAAAAATTTCCATGAGTGCTTATTACTCTTGAAATTAATTGAGCCCAAACATCACAATTTCTTTATTGGATCATTGATTAGTTTATTCCCTTTGTTTGGACTCTCCTCTCTTCTCTTCCAATTTCTAATGCAATTTAATATTTTCTAATTCAAAGGAAGAGTTTAAAATCTGCTAAGTCAGCCCTTTGTTGCTCCCCAGCCTGTTGTGCATGAGTAATTGACTTTGGCTAGACACACCAAAATTAAATCCTCAGATTGCCTTAGCTTTGTCAGAATTGTGCTGGCAGCCTTCCCTGCTCCTCATAACGTGTTCCCCTTTGAACGTTATTATAACTGTCAGATGGGTGAGGGAAGACAGGTTCTTAAGCTAATTGACTTTATAGCAAGATGGCTCCTATTGAATCTACACATCCTAATCCAGTCTAATTCAATGGAAAGTAACTGGGGGTAGCAGCTTGATTCCTAGCTCTTGGATGAATTATATAACTTTACTCTCTCTCTCTCTCTCTCTCTTTCTCTCTCTCTCTCTCTCTCTCTCTCTCTCTCTCAATAGAAAGAAGGGCTAGAGGACACGATGTTTTACATCCCTCTCTATCCAGTTTATCTAATTTTGTGGCTGGCCCCAGTCTCAACTAAGAGGAAGATTTTGTGTAAGCAAAGTTCTCCCATAGAACTAACCGTGTGGCAGTCAGCATCAATTCAAATGGGCAGCCCAGCTTCATTTGGCTGCAGTGAGCCTTCCTACTCCACTTCCCATCGGGTCTCCTCGTTAACTGTCTTGTCCATTCAGCCAGTTACTGTGGGGTGAACCCTCTCCTGCCACTGGTCCCATCAATCATCAATTAATTATTTACTTAGGGTCTTTTTAAAGTGTTGAAACTTCTCTCTTTTCTCTGTAGCACTTAGTGGTCTAAGATTCTTGTACACCTCCTCTTAAGATCTTACCGCAGTCTTACAGCATTTCTCAGGAAAGCAGCTGTAATTATCTCTATTACATAATAGAGTCTCCTAGAATTGTTAGAAATGTGGAAGGAACCATGCCACGATCGTTTTTGTGTGTTGTAAAGCTTCGGTAGTTTTAATTGTGAAAAAGAGCTATCTCACAAATTGAACCGTTAGTAAGATAAATGCAGGTTTTGTATCAGAGCTGACAGAGCAGTGAGTGGTAGAGTCTAGTCGATGATCGAAAGCCCCCATGACAAACAATGGGCTGTCACTGCCTTTTAATTACCACTTCTGAATAGATTTCAGGTGTTAGAACAAGCTTTTAGGAAAATAAAACTGGTATTAGTAAAAAAAAAAAAAATCTGAAAAACTTCTGGTCCAGTGATCTTGTCAGTGATGTAGAACTCCTCTGAGTTAAAATGATAAAATAGAGGGAAATTGCCAATATCGTTTACTTGGAGACAATGAAATATGCATGATTCATTTCTATTCTCTAAGTTAAGGCCCATTTCATCTTAAACTAACCCGGACCAAGTTTTTATGTCCCCAGAAATACCACTGATAGGTTGGCATTTAATAGGGTTTCTTTTATCATCTAAAAGGGATGCTGAGTGGGAACCTATCCAGAAAGGGGAAGGCTGACTGAATCTGGAGGAAGGGGCTTCATGCCTAGTCACGTGTTGATCTATTTCAGTGACCATAATCTTACTTTTCTGTGAAGTTCATACAGATTATTGGTACTTATTTATTGTATGATCATTTATCAAGATACTAAAATTTCATATTATTTTATATATGAACTTTACTTTTGGGAATACTGGCCAGGAGGCTGCCAGATTACAGTGTGTATTCAGAGTGCTATTATCCTCATTAGTCAATTGTTATTGTGATTCATTCACAGGTCATTAACTGGGAAACTTGAAGGCATAAGTTAGTACTGATGTTTTAAATTTGGATGAGTGAAATATTTTGAGTAAAATACCCTGAAACCAATAGGTTAAGAAGAGCATAAAAATCATTAATATTTAAATTTTAGATTTTTTTAAAAAAAATTCTGTGATATTTCAATTATATTGAATTTTGTTCTATATTTTAATTTACCAAATCAAAACTATTAAGAAAATAAATTTCTAAAAGATACTTATCCCCTCTGTCAGTTTCCATTTGTGAATTTGATGACAGATTAAAAATATGTAGAAAAAAATTGCATGTGTGCTGACCACAAGCAGACCTTTTCTTGTCATCCCCTAACTGACACAGTATCACACTAACTTATAAAGAATTAAGTGTTATGAGTAATCAGAGATACTACAGATTTTATGGGGATTGAAAAGAGACCCTATTGAGGGTCCTGGAGCCAAGGATGTGGGGCATTGAGGGAAAACTGTAATCAGCTGACTTCCTGGAAAAATTTCCAAGTGACGCTGAATTTTCCATATCAGTTGAGACTTGCTTTTCGGGAAATGTGTCCAGCTTTAGAAGTCATTAAGCCCAGAAGCAGAATGTCTGTGTCTTAGCCGTTGGCATCAGAGCTCTGCATCTGTACATTGGAACACATTTTACTTTGGTTGTTTAAATATAAAATTTAACAGTCGTCTGTCTCAAAGCTTGACCTGTTATAAAATGAGCACACTGCTATCACCACTGTTGAATTTTGACTAGTTCTCTCTCTCTCCTCTCTCTCTCTCCTCTCTCTCTCTCTCTCTCTCTCTCTCTGTGTGTGTGTACACATGCACCATCTGAATGCAGTGCCTCAGGAAGCCAGAGGAGGGCATCAGATTGTCTGGTTGTGAGCCACTTTATTTGGGTGCTAGGAACCAAGCTCCATTCCTCTGGAAGAGAAGAACATGCCTTTAACTGCTAAGCCATCTGTCTAGCCCTCAGATTAATCATTTAATCATTTCTATGTTGTTCTGTCGAAACTTCATTATCACAGCATTCCAGCTTTGTTCTTATGTCTTCTTTTTATTTTTCAATATCTTTTTCATCCTTTAATTTTTAACTTTCTTGTATAATATTTTGGGTGTGTATATTTCAAAGAGTATACCTATCTCATTCTAAAATTAATTTTAGAAGACAAATTCATACCTTACAAATTCTATTATGTTTTACATCTCTATTTTACAGATTTATACTCAATATGTCTATGAATGCCTTCAGATATACTGCTCCGTCTTCTATGTGAATCTTTTTCTTTTTGCCTATGGTAGGAACACAATGAATGCTTGTTGAACATAGATAGCGGGACACTTTTTCTTCTGCTTATATTACGAGAATTACAGCATGAGATTATGTGAGAAATAGATGAAACATGTCTGGTAGAATATGTATAGGCCATGTGAACATGCCACACAAGGAATTTCTTGGCACTCACTTGTTATTGTTAGTACAAAGAGATTTATAAAAGGGAAGAGCATCATCCATTTCAGTTTAGAAACATAATTACAACTGTTACACAAGAGTGAATCAGGATGGGAAGAGTCTGGAGACGTGAAGGGACCGAACTAAGGCTAGAGGCACGGAGTCTAATTAGAAAATCAGTACAGTAATCCAAGTGATGAATGATGAAGTGGTGGTGGTTAACTTGAAAGGGACCAGATAGATTTCCAGTATGTTCAGGAGGAAGGATCAATAGGTCCTAATGGCCAATTATGGGTTTAGGGCTGGAATGCAATGGCTTGCTGAAGGTTCATGGATTGGGTGATTGAACAGTAGGAAGAGGGGAGCACACTTTGGGCAACTTCCCATTCTATCTGGCTAATTCTCCTAGAGACTTTCATCATAGAATGAGTGTAAGATTATTTAATGATGTGTTTTAGCTGGCAAAACTGTTTGGGAAAGAGTTCAATAAAGAATTAGGAGATGGCTGCCTAATAAAACACATCCAAACCCAGACTTGAAGAAAACAATGTTTAGGAAACGTATTGAACTATATATAAATAAATATGAAGAGATGCATTTAAGTGGAAGGATTTCAAGGTTTTCACAGTTTGTAAATATGGTAAGATTTTAGCTTGAAATGTTCTAGATAAGCTTTAGAAATTTTAAGTTTTATTAGTTGCTGAAGCAGGCAAGGCATGGTTATGTTATTGGATTCAAATCTAGTCACAATCACTTAATAAAGGTCAGACCAATGTCACAAAGACAAATGCATAGATTGTTGAATGGTAAAGCATGTCTTCTACTTAGACTGCATTTCAAGTTTACAAGATTGTGGGCTATGAATGGTTAGACTGACTTGATCATGCCACCGAACATCAGGCTAAGGAGACATACGACAAAGCATAGCTCTGCCAAGTATTTGTCTCAAGCAATGTGAGGAGTAAGCTCTATAACAGGCACAACTTCTCTATTCTTATTCTTGTCAAAGCATCTAGGTTTAGGAAATCCGTGAATCTCTCTGACAGTATTATATTATAGATTGGTAACTACATTCCCTGCTACCAGGCAGCTGTGTACCTGGCTTATTCTTTATTGCCTTTGCAATTAATCTTGTGATTTAATGTTACAAGCCACTAACACTTAAAAAAAAACAGAATCATGAACTTTCAGCATGTGGGTTGTCACTACATTTACAGGTGTTTGTGCAAATGGAATGGTTTAGAATTACTGGGTCTAACAATGCCATTTTAGAGTAAATTTTTCAAATGCTATTTTAAATATGTCTTTTTAAGTTTGTTTTAGAAAAACGTCTTTTGATTTTCTTGAAGGCACAGAAAATACCAGTTAACTCAGATAAGTGCATCAATGGTTGATACATGATGCACCGTTTTATTGTCTTTGAGATGAGTGTCATAAATGGCAGGTTTGATCCTTTACTCTTGTGACATAGCTACTGAGTAGGTGATGGCTTTGATCCAGGGTCATTTAAATTTTTAGAAAAACATGTTTGATGCCATCTGTATTTGTACTAGAATGTCTAAAGAGATATCTTGCTGAAGTTCTACTCATATCAGTCTCTTTGAAGTCATTCAAACCAACAGAGATCAAGACCAACATATGCACTGAAGTATTTTAGGAAACAGGAAACTGAAACAAAGTCTAGGCCTACAGAGTATTCAAGCAGAAAAGTAATATTCAGTGGGTAAAGGAAAGCATACTGAATTCATTTACAACTTTTTTAATAAGGTATAGTAGTAGGGTAAAATAAAATAATTTGTAAGTTTATAGAATACAATTATATAATATTAAAAAACCTCTGAGCACAGTGTCTTAATACACTCACACACACACATTTCTTATATTTATGGCAGAGGTGGAAGCATATAATTCCACATGTAGAATCTTTTACCGTTTGGAGAGGCAATAATACATGAGCGTGGCCTTGAGATTGAGTAGGTGTGCATTAGTTAAGGGGTCAAAGATAGAACAGAGTGAGAAGTAGATGGAATCCTGAGGAAGTGAGTCTGTATCTTGGTAGTCTAGTATGGATAGCTAGAAGGAGAGAGAGCCAAGACTCAAGCAAAATCCGGTGATGTAGAGAAGAGGGAATTCATAGAGGACTTGCAAGAATCCTGGAGCTTGACCTTATTGATTACAAATTTTGACACCATTTGAAAAGGTTTAAACAGGTGAATAATTTGATCCTTTCTTTTTTAAAGAGATCATTTGGTGACTGTATGGAGAATAGATTCAAAGAATCGATATGCAGGGACATGAACTAGGTGGGTTTTGCTGTGTAGGAGTTGCTAAGGGCTTGAACCATGAGGCATCCAGAGGTTTGAAAAGATCTATCTTAAGCTAGAATCTACTGATAAGCTGTTAGTATTCACTTGGTATGAGCAGAAGAAAACCCTAGAGACACCAAAACAAAAGCACTATAGAGCGGCTCCAGTGGAGACCCAGTCCAGTATTGGCTCCACGTAGAACTAGCTGAGTTCATGCTCTCAAGTCTTCCATGATGGTCATCTAGTTCTATATTTCATACTGTAACATTCTGAAAATTTAAATTACTTACATAGTATCTGGAGTTTCTCAGAGGGCTGGTGTTTTATATGACTTACATACAATAATTCTTAGATATATGAAAGTCTGTGTTTATACCATAAATAGTGTTGACTATGGTTAAGTAGTCATTAGCCTATTCCTTTGTCTATGTCAGAACATGAAGTGTTTGGAAATTCCATTCGATGGCAAGTCAAGATTTTGATGGCAGTTTTGATGGAGTAGTGACACGGTGTCAGAATCTTTTCTTGGGAATAAAGATTAGAATTACGAGCCTTTGGTTTCCCCACTCACTACCTGACGCTATTTTTAGATAGTGGATGTTGTAGGATAACTCTATCTGCCTTTGTCATATATTAAGACTTTTTATGCTTCCAGGGTGAGGAATTATTGATAACTGGTAAACTAGGTTCTGGAAGTAGGAATGTTTGTAGATATTTTTGAACACATAACTTTTACTCCATTAAGCTAATTTATTCTACTTTGCAAGCAATGTAGAAACAAACTTCAAATTTATTAGTAAAAGACGTGATTCACCAGGACCAGGAAAATTATTGTTAACAACACAAAATATCTATGTAAAAGTGGAAAGAATTCTTTTCTTCCTTTTTTTGTAATGACAGCAGTAATGGGTCATGCCTTTCCTCTATGACAATTACTGTCTCTACAGAAAGCTCTTCCTGTGCATGTATGAAGATGGCTTTCCACACAAATACGCTGAAATCTGGAAATTCACATAGTTTGGTCAGGCAAGGTTAGATATCCAAAGCAAGTTTGTTCTTTAGTGTGCTTTGCTTCATCCACTTTGTTCAACACACCCCTGGTTCCTATTGTGTCCATTTGCACATCTACTATTGTGGGAAGATACAAGCAGAGAACATTTGCCCTTGAAGAAGTAGGTCCCAAATGGCAAGAGTTACAACATAATAAATTGTTTAAGAGCAAATCAGGTGAAGGAGGCATAGTTCAAAGGAAGAAATCACAAAATTTCCGTGAAGAACATATAAGAACTCATAGCTGAATTTGAGAACTATAGCAAACTGTATTTACTAATGAAAACATTAAACTACTAAAGGTGTTTATCGTCTCCAATACAAATTCAATGAAAGAGGTTTACTTTGTCAATATAATGCAGAAGACAGTGCTATTTATTGAATGTTCCCTCGAAATCCATGCAAGTTTCCATCTTAAGAAAATTTGATTGAAATGCATGATAACATCAAAATCTTCAAGGAGACGGAGGAGATAGGAAGAGGTGTATGTTGTGCGCATGTGTGCACACATGCGAGAGAGAGAAAGAGAGAGGGAGGGAGGGAGGGAGAGAGGGGGACAGAGACACAGAAAGAGCCCCTGAGGACAAGCTTACTAAAATATTAAAGTGAGGACAGATGCCATTTATTGATGACTCTTAATATTGTCATCATTTTAGACCCCAAACTTATACCTCCCTAACCAGAGCAACTATTCCACTTTTTATTTCTAAAAATTTGGCCTACAATTACTTGTTTTATGAGGGTGTGGGCAGGCATGTGCCACAGTGCAGGTGTTCAGGTCAGAGGTTGTCTCCCCTTCCCCTGCGTGGGTTCCAGAGGATGGAACTCAGGCTGTTATTGTCAGAGGCAAGCCCTTCTCATCTGCTGGGCCATCTCACTGCTTTACAGTGATGTTCCTTGACATATCCCCCAAATTCCATAACTATGTGACTTTGAAATAAATGAAACAAAACATTAAAAAAAGGAAAAAATTGTTTAAGCTAGTCAAGTTGACACCAAAATGCATGATTTTATAGATGGAAAGAAGAAAAAGCCCAAAACAATGTTGAAGGCTCACAACAGAAAGGGCAAAGTTTCCCAACCAGGATCTAGTGGGATGTTAGTTATGTCCAAAGATGGTTACAACACTAAATTCCCCCAGCCTGCTTTTTAAACAATGTCACGTTACTAGTCTGCCGTCAGGAGGTCCCCTCTGGCATTTGTGGGACTTACTTGGACTGATAAAATGAGGCAAAGTCACCTTCTCAGAGTGACTTTTGAGGCGAGTGCCTTAAGAGATCTCCAGCCTCTACCTCTGCATCTGGAGCATTTCTTCTCAGACATTTTCTTGGATTCTTTGCCTTGCAAAGACCAAATCTCCACAGAAAGAGCAACAGAGAAGAAAATTAATGCTTCTGGTTGGGAATCCCAGCTGGGCTTCCACCTGACAGCCGGTATCAGATGTCAATCTGAAAATGAGGCTATTTTTGGATTTCATCTTTGCCCTGGTGCTCATGTATATACTCTCTCTCTCTCTCTCTCTCTCTCTCTCTCTCTCTCTCTCTCTTCTCTCACACATACAGTACATTAAGTGTTAAGTGACAAGACCAATGAATTAAAAGATTTTTAACAGCTGCATAATAAAGACAACATGCTGTAAGTAAATCTAAAGGGCAAGCAAGAACAAAGATATTTGCAATGCACAGAATCCAAGGTGCAGGTTTTATTCAGGTACTATAAAGTTATTCGGGAATCTATAATAACAGAAATAACAGGAAAAGGAGGATGGGGAGGAAGAGAAGGAAGCAGCTTCAGAGGAAACAAAATACTTCAAATACATCCTTAAAGTGAACAACAAATCCAATCAAGCTATTTATAGAAAAAGAAAAATGATTTTTATGTTTTGATGTATTAATTAGAATTACCTTAATTTAAAAGATGCTTAGCTTCACCAATAATTAAGGACATAGCAACTAAATCAGCAAGAAGACTGTATCTCAACGCTATGGAATGTTGACACTTAAAACATAACAAAAACCATGTAGGTAGGAAGTACAGAAATGGAAATTCACTCCACACTGGATACAGTGTAAATTGATACTGGTTCTGTGGAGAGCAATTTGGGAGCATCCTGCAAAGCTGATGCAGGCCATAGTCTAATTGTCTGAGATACCCAAGGAGACACACTTCAGTGTTTGCTGTAAACCTCATAACCTCAGTGTCCCAGTTACTGTAAAAACAGTCAGTCTGGGCTAGCAGGATGGCTCAGTGGGCAAAGGCCTCAGATATATCTCTGGAACCCACATGGTAAAAGGAAAGACCTGACTATAAAGTTGGGCTCTGATCTTTACATACTTGTTTTGGCAGGATAACAGCACATGTGCGTACACACACGGACACACACACACAATTTTTAGAAAATCAGTCTGTTTAGAATGTCATAAAACACATGGGGCATGATTACAGAGTACAGTTGTACAAGTTAGTTTAGGTGTGTCATATTTGAGATAATAAGAGTGAGATTATCGATGAGATAAGATGAAGGGAGAATACAGCTAGAGTTCTAAGTCAGCTTGAAGGACTGACCAGGACCAGAGAGAGTAGTCAAAGATGGGAACTAGATCAAATCAACCAGAGATGTTATATAATTAAAGAACAAGACTGAAGATAGCTCCAGGAGGGCCAGGCAAATGCTTCTCACCTACGGCAGTGATAAATGCTTGGACTTCTTCTCTTTCCTATGAAACACCCAGGGCTCTAGAAGCATCTAAGATTCCCTTAGCTGCTGCATGCAGAAGGGATGGTGTGATGGGGCCTGTGATACTTAAAGCACAGTTTTGGCAAACATTCCTTTCATTTCATTTATTTATTCTGGTTACTATTTGTTTTCACTGGGTTTATTAAATGAATTTGTGAATTTTCAGATTTCAAATAAGAACTTTTACACAATTACAAATAAGAACAAGGATTGATTGACATAAAAACGTGACTTGCTGAGGGGGTAAGAGGGCTTGCTATTGTCCTCAGAGTCCTGAGGTTGACCCCTAGCTCCATTTTTTTAAAATTAGAATTGTTCTTGAGTGGTGATAGAACTGAGTGGGAGAACCCTTTCCTAGCATGTCAACTGGCCCAGATAAACAGGCCTTACATTCCAGCTACTCCTGGGTCCACTGCCAAAGGATCATAAGTTTAAGTTCCACTCCAAAGCATGCCCAAGGCACACTGGGTAATAGAGTAAGACTGTGTCTTCGAACAAACAACACATAGCAACTATGGCCATCTACACAATGCATGTACACACAGAGAGACAGGAAACTAGGAGAGAGACCAGTTGAAAAAGGAATCAGCAGGGAGTGGAAGTGACATAAAAGAAGGTAGTATTAGGAGGGATATTATCGTAATATATGCTATCAAGTAAGAAAGGGGCCCGCTCCACAAAAGAGATGCTGGGTTCTTCCGCACTACACAAAAAATAAGATGAAAAGTACATTATGTCTTGGTGAGTAGTGTATAGGACATTTACATTGAAAGCCCCCATAACTTCCTTCAAGTTATACTGATTTGAAGATCACAGTCTGAACACTTGACATAGTGTCATTTTAATCCACTCCCTGAGTATCCGAAGACTTGCAAAACTAATGCGCTGCTTGTGTGCAAACTCTGTTCTGCCGCAGGTGTTTTAGACGATTCATTCCTCAGGCCAGAAGTCAATTTCTAAAGCTTCGTCTGCAGGGAGCTTGCTCAAATTTATGTCACCAGCACTTATGTCATTAGCTGGCATTTGTGTGTTGAGCACAAGCCATTGATTTTCCTGAAGTTACATATTTTGAAGACATAACAATGCCATCTTTGCAGAGAAATGTAACTAAACACTATACTTGAACCACTGGGGGGACTTGATAAAGATTTCCTTCAGGATGGTGACATTTCACTTCATGGGATGGGATACTGATGTTGGAAAAGGGCACAGTTTGGTTGCATGGTTCCCCTGCTGACCATTATCATGTGTGGATTCCTGGGCAAGCTTCAGAAAGTTCAAGGTTAGTGTCACTATTTGTGTCTGGAAACAATGCAGTGTAGAGGAACATACACTTTTCTGCTCCCTCTCTCACCTTCCCCTGTTATGTCATCTTGAGAACCATTTGCTCTTTTATTTCTACTATAACAGATACTAAGCATGGGCATTGGATATGAGTAGATTATTTTTTTCAATGATTCTCAAGGTATTCATGCCAACAAAAATCTAGATATATCACATGTAAATAGTCCCTGGAATTCTGGAATAATACAGTAATTAGAAATCTCGCAGATAAAATCCATTCTATAGTTATGTAGTTTAGAGTTTTCTTCAGTTCTTAAAATAGTGTATGGTTTAGGCATGTTCATATCTCTATGTAAATAGGACCAATAATATTATTCCATGTAGGGGAAAGAATTGTAGTTACTCCAAGTTCTCCCTAATTTTCTGGCCTGGCCGCAGTGCTGTGGAGTGTGGAATTGCTGCTGGAGTGACTGGGGAACAGGAATTGAGCATGACTTGATTCACAAGGCAGACTCACTGATGAGGTGGGGAATCTGATAGTCATGTGGTTTTGTGTCTCCTCACAAGCTTGAAACATAACTCACAAAATTAAGATGACTTTCCCAGCATGCTCTTATTGAGATGAACTTCCTGCCGCCATTGTTTTATACATAATTACAGGCATTCCTTTTTGAATAACTTGCATGTTCATGAAAATGCATGTATAAACCAAGCTATTGAAATGGTTTTCTTATCTTATTTTGTCTAATTCATGTCAAAAAATACTGAGTACTAGTAAGTGTCAAACATTGTGTTCAATCCTAGTATCATTAAAATATTAATGTGTTTTCTGCTCTTTGGCTATTTTATTCTCATACATAATAAAGAAATTCAACTGTTTTCCTGGATAGGCTTAGGTCAAACAGCTGAATATAGTAATAGTCTGTGCTACAAAATAGCATTTTCTAAGGAAATTCACCCCCAAACAAACCTAGAGGCAAATCCTTTCAAAGACTGAATGAGTAGCCTTATACTATAAAACTATTGTGGTAGACTACTCAGATGTTAAGTTGAACAGTTCTTTCAAAAGTTACACACATCTTTTGTATACATCTTTTGTATAGCGAGCATAGATGTTTTTAATTGACACGTGTATGAGGCTGTCTCTGATAACACATATGACTGTCTAATTACAGCATGCCATTTGTGGTCCTTGGTTTATTTTACTCATGACATAAGGACATATTCACCTTTTATTTTGTTTACTTGGTGGAATTTTAGAAAGGGGGCTGATGCATATTAATAGCATTGAAGCTTTATGGTGCCCTGAAGTAACTGTTGAGGGCACCATAAGGTCTTCTGCTAGGCTCAGTGTAAGAACAGAGGGGTATAAATGATTGGCATTGCTCTAAAAAAGTTGTCCTCCAAATCTCTGAGCCTTCATCTCCAGAAGCTAACTAGAGTCACTTAGGTGAAGGAGATAATAGGCCTAGGGAATTCAGAAAAGTGAGAAAATACTTTATTGCCAGGAGAGGTAATGAGATTGACAAAGGAGAAATTGTGAGTAATTTTCTAAAACTTAAAAAAAATGAGTGGGACAATAAACCCCCCATTACCCTGATGATGCAACTCTAGGAGACAACTTAATTATGTAAGAGAATGGAAAGAAAAGGGCCTCAGAAGGAGTGGTGCAGGGGCTCTGCTAGCATGTGTGAACTGGGGAGGTGGTAGAAGGGACAGGACTGCATCTCAGGACAGGTTCATCATTACCCAATCATGGCGAGGAGCACTGCCATTAAGAGTTGAAGTGAGAAAAATTAATTGTACCCCTTTCTCCTCCTCTTCCCTGTGACTTTAATTTAGCCTTTAGTATGGAAAATGAGAGCTCATTAGACTGCAAAAATGTATAGAAGGTTTTTAAGCATGAGCTGATGCGCTTGGCAGTCAAAAAATCACTGGCCTGATAAAACCTTGGAAATCCTAAATAAAATATTATTTTCACAATGGTATAAGATACTCCATGCTCCTCTAAAATCTTATTTACAGTTAGAACGTATTGGCCTTGTTGACCATTGATTATAAAGCACTCCATAGTGAAGTCTCAGGGCTTGGCAGTTTAGTAAGAATGACTGTATTTGGAGCAGTGATAGGAGATGCCACTATCAGTTGAGGTCCTGTGCAGTACAGAGCAAGTCATTGTGCTGGCTCACCAATTTAGTTCATTTGTACTGACATCATAGATTAGTAAATTCTGAATGGTTCAGGTGAAAAACTTGCACACAATTTTCTCTGTGTTTCCACGGGGTGGTGGCAATTTGAAGATTACTGGTGGTGGTATTTAGGGAAGAGTCAAATGGAGAACAAGTAAACCAACAGCAGACAGAGCATCCCTGAGCATCTTTATCTGGTTTTCAATCTTCAGTTCTGCTCTTCATTGATCAATCATCTCCCCTCGACCTTCAAAGAATGATAGTGTCTGGCCGGAGTTCACTGTACATCCTATAACTGCCTCATGCCCTCACCAATGTACAAGTCAGCTCATACCATGTGTTATTCTGTGGTTGCTCTTCTCTTTCCAAGGGAAGGCTAGGTTGCCCCTTTCTGATAAGTAGTGCCCTATCCCCACTGCGAACAATGCACTGCCCTAGGCATGTTCACCCCCATGCTGTCATCTGTCATGATTAAGGACCCCTCTCCCCCAGGGATGCTGCACTTCTTTCTGTTCCCAGAAAGTTGAACATCTGATTGCTTTCTTCTCAGTGCCCAATATGTTGCCATGGTATGTGTTCAATCAACGTGAGTGAATACATTAATGATGAGGGTCTAAACGTCATGTGTCACGTAATTGACATGCCAACCCTGAAATAGGTAACATGATCTCCACTGCACAGATGTGATGAAAAGGGGTAAAACAGATATGATAACCATGACATTGTAAAGATGACTCATCGCTTGAGCAATTCTGACATCCTTATTCTATAAAATGAGATATCATTCCACATCATTCTTCTGTAAATTACAGAGTATTTGCTTAAGGATGAATAGGCTTTTCAAAGTAATCTTAATTGATAGAAGTCTTCTTACCTAATTAATTCGTTAAGTGCTTATTAAGGACCCAATGTATGCAGACATTGATTGGGCCTCGGAGACATACTAATGAACAGTACAGACAAATCCAGATCTTTCCATTACTGACACATATACACAAACTAAAAAGAAAACATGGGAGTTGTAGAAGCCTTGCAGAGGATTCAAAGGTGCTGACATAGTGACAAGGGAACCAGATTGGATGGCATGCTCCTGCTTGCCAGTTTCTACTCATGATCAGTGTCTCCTGCCTTCTCCATCCTGTTTGCATATCAGAAGGCTGACATTTACGCAGCCTGTTACTGAACACACTTATCATTTGGTCTCTGGTTGTGTTTTACTGTGGAAGCAATCTGCAGAATGGTTGAGAACATGGAAGGGTTGAAGACTGGGTATACAGTCTCCTGGCCATATGTCCAATAATTGGAAGTGGTTTAATTTTTATTTTTTTCTTAAATAAAGTCTTGTTTCTGTTGGGAGACTTTGTGCTTCCATGCTCTGAGCTTGAGAAACTTCTCTCCTTTTTCTCTCATCTTGGTTTGCTAGTTACTCTTTGACCCTGTGGTAACAGAGTACTGTGTTTGATTGGGAATCATAAAGACTGCTTTAACCTTTATGATACCAATGACGACAAACCTTCACCAACTCTTCCCTTCATTAAACAGAGTCAGTCATTTATTTCCTGAACGCACACAATTGACAAGGGTGGTTAAGAAAGGCCTCTCTGATGAACTAATAGATAATATGAGCTTTGGGAAAGACATCCCTTAGGCAAATATTCAGGGGAAAAACTTCTAAGGCAAGGGAACACTTGAAGTAAAGGAACCAAGAGAGATATGGGCCCTAAGCATTTAAAGTAACAAGATTTTGGTTCAAGGATAGTTAACTCGGGGAGGCTGTAGGAAGTGCTGAGGAACAAGCTTGTGTCAATATATTTCCCACAACACATGTCTTCGTGGAGCTTTAAATAAGAAACAAGAAAAAAATATATCAGAAAAAGTAACATGTTGTGTGTTGTATGCTTTCCTAAGCCTGTTTGTAAATTCCTGAAGAAGCACAGGGGACATTGCCAAAAGCGACTTACGTTTTCATCTTCCTCTATTTGTAGCACATTTGCTTGAGCCGTTGAAATGGCATGACAAGGGAAAAGGAGAAAAGATGAACATAATTAATGGAGAAAGATCCCTATAAGTGATCTTTGTTGCTAACTCTAGTGATTTTAAAATGAACCATTAACTCTTTGAGAAGTAGTTTGGAAATCTAGAAAGTAGATCAGTGTATTTTTAAAACTTTATTTTTAATTAGGTTTTTGTGTCTGGGAGATTAAAACAGTGGCCTAACAAATAAATCTTAGTGTGACCTCTTTAGTGTTCTCTGTCATTACTTTTTATTTTATCTTTATATTTGGTTGATTTTACCTGCCCACCTCCCTGTAATAATACAGCAACCCCTGAGCTTGTTGCTCCCAAGCCTTTCATCTGTTGCCTCAGTCGTTGAAGTCCCATCTTCTCAATGGCATCTTCTGGCCCTTTGGCCCCCTTTGCCAAGTTGATTGTATTCCCATCTGGAGTCTCTAAACTGATGATTAGTGAACTCACATTCTCAAGAGGATGCTATTCCTGAGAATATTTTCACTTCTGATAAATACTTTGTCTTGGTGTAGAAAGTGGTTTTGGCGATGCCCAGCAGCTGGGGTAATGCCTGGTATGTCTTACTTTTGCGGGGAACATGGATGGATGGAAGAAATGCTGGAGGGCACAGTCTCCAGACAAAGCTCCCACGGAGCATATGGCACTAGGGAGATGTTTAGCCTACCTGAACTTGGTTACAGTCGTCTATGAAGTCGAAGGTATAACAATGTCTACCATTTAGGACTTCTGTAGGGGTGAAAGGGCATAATGCCTTCAGAGACTCTATTACTTTTAATATTAATTATTGTACAGCTATGCATGATGTATTTCCACAGGAAGTCGACTTTCACAGTAAAATTTTAGCAGGGTTAGTTTACTGTCAGATTTTTCATTGTTTACCAGAAATACCTAAAGATAAATGTTAGCTTATTAGCAAGTGAAGAAGAAATCTGTAAGGCATAAGTTAAATCCTGCTATGCTTTGCTTTCATTTGTATGTTAGAAGCTGTGTGCTCAAGTGCAGAGAGAGATAACTTTTTTCCCTAAATTATGAGTTACGGTATCATATTTACATAAAGAATGGATCTGTGACCTGTTCCTAGCTAGAGAAAAAAACACAGGTGTGTATGTGTTTAATCTCTGACTCAATCAGATTGAGTAGGAAGAATCCTCAGCATTAACTCTGAAGCCAGTTAACTAACATTTGTTGTGTTAGGTGACATTATCATTCTCACAGTGTAGAACGTGCATATTTGTGATTGTGCACACACTCATCATGATAGACCTCGTGAGCATTAGGTGGTGTCACAAAGCACGGTTTTATGTGTATCGAGGCAACTTGCTGCTTTATAAAACCTTCGTTTACTAGTCCTTCCTTTCCCCCTATACAGTACTTGACACCATAATGTTAGTTCTACCAATACTACAGCTATAGATTCATTATAAAATGATGCCATTCTCTGAAGCAGGTAGAGGCATCCTCATAGTGAGAGAGCAACAGGGACCTATGGCTTTGGACCTTAAAGCTTCCCAAGGATACGCTAATGCTTTCATTTTTTTTTCTGTCATGTCCATGATGAGGAAACTTGTTTATTTTTTAAAAGAATGATAGGAAAAGAACTGGAATGAATCCGATCATGTTGGATGACAAGATCTTGTGTCTTCAAATCTTTAGAGCATTCAGAAGCATTGGAACTGTCTTGTCATGGTGTCTCTAGGTTTTTAGATAGAAGTTGCTTCTCTTTCACAACCTTTATCACTGGCACACGCTTTTGGATTTGAAACAGCTGTATCTATCTTTCCCTCTCTCTTTACCTCCCACCATTTTCTCATGGGGCATTTAAATGTAGTTTAAGCCCATCTCCCATGTCTGTTGCTATGAAAACAAAGAATGAGCAGGGATAGTGGAGGAGGCCGAATGTATGGAGGGAGTCGCTGTTCCCATTCTGCATTTTGTCCTTTCATAAATTGAAATCATGTTTCTCTAGACAGCAGAGGTTCTGCTTCCAAATTATACCTTGAGAGGACTAAGAGAGACAATATCCACTTAGCACTCGTGTGTGTGTGTGTGTGTGTGTGTGTGTGTGTGTGTGTGTGTGTGTGTGTGTGTAAATATGGAAGAAACGTATACTTGTAGATAAAGGCAAGTTAATTAAAACTCAATCCAATAGTCAATATAGGGTAAGAAAGGGAAGCAACAAGTTTTCTTGATAAACCAAATATTGTTATAAGAAAATATATGAACAAAGTAAAACTCTTCATATATAGTGTCATCAAATACTGTATTCCTGATAAGAAAACTAAAAAACAAACAAACAGCAACCTAACCAACCAAACCAATAGAAAGATTCTATAGAACCATCATGGAGATTTTTCTAGAGTTTTCCCAGGCAGGGAGAACTTAATTACTTCTGTATATTGAACAGGATGTGTGCCAAGCCTCCTGTGTCAGTACTTAAAACAGGGAAGTCAGTCGATACAAAGTTTCCATTTCTGTTACCACACAGTATGCTGGTGTAGACACTTCTAAAATTATAATGTGCCCTGCACTTTATTATATATTACTATTCTACTATTAGTCATTCAACTTTATTTTCCTCTTTGCCTTCTCTGAAAACACAGACCAACTTACTGCAGAGCCGCTCCTCCACCCGTGCTCTCCTCTGCTTGAGATGCATTTCTGTTTCTGCATTGGGTTAGAGACTGATCGACAGATTGGAGCCCTTAGTGTTTTCTTACTATTGGGATCATCCAAACAAAATGTTACTGTGTCTCAGAAGAATTCTATGACACTCAGGACCACCCACACCAATGTAGTCCCATCATATACTATGTCAGGAGGGTCTCCCCTCTCTCCCTCTTCTTCCATTTGGGGGGGCCTTGCCACCTGTATGAAACCCACTGGACCTGAAACACAGATACATGAGCTGGGGATGCCCCCGATTCAGTCACCAGGAAGAGAATTCATTGGCATAAAGTGCCAGGGAATCTTGCCAGGTCCAGACTCTCTTCTGGTGCTGAGATGAGGCATTCAGAAGGAACTTGGATTGGAATGAAGTTCACAGCAGCCAAAGCATCCATTTGTCTTACTGCAGAGCACATTACTCTGTAGACACTGCAGTGTTTTGAAAAAATAATAAAAAAAATATTTTGCTCATTAACTTTTTAAGTCATGCTGGCCTGGTGAAATCAATATAACATGTTGTAATTGATTTATGAAATGAAAAAGCCGGGCCTGACTGGTGAACTCTGCAGTCGCTGCTCCAGGCACCAGGTTCTTGTGCTCATTAGTGCACTTCCTTTAGCACTGCCTGAGCCAAAGGCGCAGCCGGAGCTGGAGGCTCCGGTCCTTTGCAGACAGGCTGTTTGAGATGTAGCTCGCATTGTCTCCCTGGAAGGCTCCGGTCCTTTGCAGACAGGCTGTTTGAGATGTAGCTCACATTGTCTCCCTGGGGTCTTACGCTTTCCTGCTTTCCTTCTATCTCTGCTCCCATCCAGGTCAGCTGAAGGACGTTAGCCTCTTCCTCAAGGTCCCCGATGTGCCCAGAACGTCTTCCGGGGACAACCAACCTCCATTTCTACCTCTCGTTTGACATTTTAATCTATATGCTCTCTCTCCTTTCACCTTCTCCTTTCTCCCTCAGCTTATTTTACTCCATCTGTCCTTGTGTATTCACTGATTTCTTTCATTTTACTTTTTATAACCTCACAAGGTGAACCTTTGTCTTTTTAAAATTCAGAGTCTAACTCTTTCATCCCTAAGACAACATTTTATGTTTCTTGCCAACCCCTGCTAAATTATGTTCATACATTACCCTTAAAAGCTGAAGTGGATCTTACAAGCTGGGCCCAGCTCTGTCACCTACCTCCAGCTATGTTCTCAGGGACCATGGAAGAGAAGTTTATCCCTAGTATATAGGAGGCTTTATTCTTTTTTTCACCAAGTTCCCATCTATTTAAAACAATGCTCATGTATCCCCTTGTCTCATCACTTAAGATAGAAAGAATTGCCCTCAAAATGTCAAAAGTAACCAAGAGCAATCACATCATCTTAAAAAAATGAATAGATTGCTGAGCCCAACAGACAACTTTAGGCCTATTCTCGTGCGTTTCTTCTTCCTTTTGTTCTTTTGATGCCACTTCAGGGCAAGAAAGTGATAAAAAAATTACAGGACACTGCAGTAGCAAGTGAACAATAGTGCTCTCACTTCCTAGGTGGCCGGACGTTCCTGGAGTTTCTCTGCATGGGTCCTGTGTATTGCAGCTCTTGCCGCATGCACAGCGCATTGGTTTGCAGTGAGCTGAAAGGTTTCCACCTATCTTAAATCTTGCATAATATTGCGCCAGCACCGGACATTACTGTCATTCAGGATGTGCAATACTGAACCCAAAATTAACCACAGATGCCATATTAAAACAGCTGCAGGTTTTGATTTGGCTACAGCAGGAAGAAAATGTTATGCTCTGGAAGTTGGCCAGAATTGCAACAGAGATATTCTGTAAATGAGGAGGAGAAGAAAGGAATTGAGGTCAAGCTGCCAAAAAAGATAGAAATGGGAGCCAGAGAATGTAATTCATATGGTCAGTGGCAATTCAAAGGGATGCAAATCCATGCAGTACATGCCCAGGTGAGCAGATGCAGGGTTAGAGCAGGGGGCTCATCAGACTGATAATTAGAGATACAAATGAAGGGAGAGAGAAAACGCCTATAAATATGATTCAGTATAGTGATTCAACTTCGGGACTCTCTATATTGATTATTGATCATAGAGAGACAAAATAGGGATGCTTGAAATCAATTCTGAGAAGTTCTGATGTTCAAGGAGTCCTAGCAATGCTAGGCTGTGGAAAATCCGAGGCTGTCTTGAATACCCTGCAACCTGAGCTGTTCTCTGAGAATGCCCCTCATGAGATCAACTGTTATCACTTGAAGGAGGGTTCAGTTGGATACCTCTGTACTGAATACCAAGGTGGCAAAAATTTTCTTTCCGTAGCATCGTGGGCTTGTGAGATTCTCATTAACTCTAGGGCCATCTGTCTTCTTGCTATTCATTTGGCTCATTTAGTCACCGGTGGGTAGGACGGTCTCCATAGTTTTGGTTCTCATTCAATTCTGATGTCTGCTTAGGAAATAGAGAAGGCTGGTGACAGCTGTAGCGATGCCGGGGGTTCTCTTTCCTCTGTGGGAGCCAGAAGGGGGTTTCTCAACGTGGCTCGCTACCAACCCAGTGAGCAGACAGCAAGTATTTCCTCACCCAAGAAGTTGGCTGCCTGCAACTCTTGCTCTGGTTGTCTTATAGTATACCCACTTTGTGGGACAGACAAGAGCAACAGTGGCCATGAAATTAGCGATTGTCTTCATTGCCAGAGTGACAGGAAGACTGATTGCTGGCTGTAACAGTTTGGTCAAACCTGACCTGCCCCTGTAATTTCTGTCTGCCTTCCTGGTTCAGATGGGAAATGCTTCCTCGTGCAGTATGTCACCAGGACACACATTCAGTCCTTCTAAGCCTTTCCAAACCTTAGGTGGACAAAAAGACAAAAACAGGTCCTGCTATCTTGCTATAATGGTGTGTTCTTTTTTCATTTTTTTTCCCCCGGAGAAGCATAACAACCCAATAGGAGCCACCTACTATTCCACCGGTGCCCTATGAAAGCCATGAAAAACCAAACCAAACCAAACCAAACCAAACCTGGATTCCCCCCCCCCCCTTTTTTTTTCCCAGTCTGACTCTTCAAAAATCCAGGGCACAATGCTGCTCTTTCAAGGAATTTCTTTCTCAAAGAAGAAAATTCTGAGAATTAATTGTGAAAGAAAGTGAAGTCTTGAGTTTTCTAGTAATGATGGCAATAGTGAGCGATAGCTGATGTCACTGGGCAATCACTGTAAGCCCATTTTAAACACCTCTTCTATCTTATTTAGCCCTCTGAAATGCTCTGCTGGACCATTGTTACTTCCCATTTTTCTGAGGCTCAACATATTTAAGTGCCTCTTCTAGGTCACATGGCCAGAGGATGACAAAAATCTCTTCGCAACCAGCAAGCTAATGTCTCAGTACGGATTATGGACATAGACCCCGCCCCCTTCTGGAAGACAGAATGTCAGGGTGGAAACTTCTGTTGGAGCAAATTTTTCATTGCTTTAATGTAGAGATAAGCTGTATGGAAGGGAAAACACCTTTATTGTGTGCTTTAATGCTATGCAAAACCTACTAGAAAATCATATTGATCACTTAATATGTTTTTCCTAGTAAATGTTTAGTTTTAAAAGTGCTATTTAAGAAAAATATATTGAACATGTAGCTATTTAGCAAAGGATTTTTATTAGATTTTGTGCACTTCACATAAAGTATAGTTCTTAAGTCAGAATAAGGAATAATTTTAGTGTTGGTTATGTGTATCGATATCAGTTCTTATCTTGTGCTACTGTCTGTGTGCGCGTGCGTGCACGTGTGTGTGTGTGTGCATCTCTGTGTGTGTGCATCTGTGTGTGTGTGTGTGTTTGTGCAGTATATGTGAAGGAGAATATAAACGTGTGTGGTGTATATGCCTATGTGAACGCCCTGGAAGAGGCCAGAGGAGGATGTTAGGGGTACTACTCAACAACTTTTCATTTTATTCATTTGAGACAGGGTTTCTCACTGAGCCAGAAACTAGGCTAGCAAACAATAAGCCCCAGGAACTTTCCTGTCTCTGATCCCACTCCCCTCACCCCACAGCTCTAGAGTTACAGGCTCCAGTACAGCTATGCTTGTCTTTTTTTGGGGGGGGTTGGAAAATGGGACCCACGCCCAGCTCCTCATGCTTGCAAAGCAAGCACTCTTACCCACTCCCACCGAGCCATCTCCCCAGCCCCATCACACTACATTTTGGTTGATGAAGTGTAGGCAGTCAGTGACTGCTGAGGGAGCGAGAACCAGTTTTCCCCAGCAAAGAGATTCCTGATAGATTATCCATTCCCAAGTGGCCAGCCCTAAACCAATGTACATAAGAGCAACACTAAATGAATTCATGTGTGAGAGACAATAATTATAGAAAAAGAGGTCATGAATTCAAGAAGGAACAGAGGAGTTACAAGAGAGAGAACTGCAGAAATGATGTAAACATAGTGTCTAAATAAATTCTCAACCATAAATTACCTTAGTAAAAACAGAGGACATAGAGGGAGACGTGGGAGCAGGTGTTGGGTGTTCCTGGGTAGAGTGAGCTATGGCGTATGTAATCAAGATGTATTATTTACATGTATAAAATTATCAAAGGATAACAGATATTCTATTAAAAAATGTTGGGTGAACATGGCGGCCACATGCCTGTAAGGAAGCTCTTGTGAAGATGAAGTAATTTGATTATAATTTTAAGTGCTGGACTTCATAGAAAATTTGAGGTAAATCTGGTCTATGTAAGAGAGCCTGTTCTCAAAAAACCATAAAATAAAAAAATCTTTTATGAAATAGTTTTGTGAGTTTAGTAAATTCAGTCATGAAACTTTCCAAATTTCTTTCTTCTTTTTTTTCTTTATAGGGTAGCATCTATGTAGCTCTGGCTGTCCTGGTACTCAATATATATTCTAGGTTGGCTTCAAACTTAGAGTGATTCACCTGCCTCTGCCTCCCAAGTGCTAGGATTAAAGGCATGTGCCACTACACCCAGTTAAATCTCTCCCATCCTTATTTCAATCTTTCATTTTTACGATTTATGGTGAGAACACTTAGCATGAGATCTACTCCATCAAATATTATAAGTGTACAATTCTACATTAACTTATGGATATAAAGTTGTGCAGAAGTAGGTGTCCAGACTGTATCATGCAGAATTAAAACCTTATACCCATTGAAGAGCAGTCCATGGGGTCTTAGGTCTACTACATCATATATTCTGAATTTAGTGCAAATTTGTATGACTAGTGGTGTCATGCAGAAGCATGGGTTTGTTACACAATCTGGGTTATCCCATGCTTCTGGGTTTCAGACTCCTGGTTTTGCTATCTACATGTCAGTTTTCCTAAAACATAGGTTGGCTTCAGAAATACTAAGCAAAAATATTTTATGAACTGTTCAGTGTAGTTTCTAACTAAAATGTAAACAATCAGACATGCAGGAGCTTATAGACTTTGACTTAACCTAATCTCAGTGAGAGGCATATAGGATTTCTAGACAGCAACTCTCCAGAGAACAGAAAGAGAATTCTACTTTGTTTAGTATTGGCCATGGCAAAAATCGATGACTTCATCAGTTAATGATAGATATCTGTTCTTTCCCTTAATGACAATAAAAATTCTTGTTTACATATGCAAGTTTAAAGTACATTCAGATATGCTACAGTTAGAAATGAATGTTGAATGTTTCTACCTTTCTTGTCTACATTTGTCAGCAAACACTAAGTTTTTTTTTTCCTCTGTGAGCTTTGATCTAAGGTCCTGTTGGTAGTGATTAAAGTCTGATTGCTAAACATTGGCACTGGGTCCTATCATAAGATATATATATCAAGTCCCTTAAGCAAATCCCACCATTTGAAGTTTGTAATGTGTCTTCCCATTGGTGAATATGAGATTACTAACACAGGCAATGGACCAGCTCTTGGTCAATTCTCTCTGAAACCTGAGGACATAGAAGCTACATCAAATTTCACTTGAAATTCCCAGTACTTCTCAATAATAAAAATTTCAATTTTGATTCAACAACCAAGTGACAAACTAATCATCAGAATAATTATGTTAGAAGTTATTGTCTTCAAAACAAAACAAATACAATTACAGATTCTTCTAAAAGACCTATGATGCCTCCTACACCATGTCACTTACTTAAGATTTAAAGGTTTTTTAATGAAATGAATGATAAGAAAAAAATATATAGCAGAAAGTGAATAGATCAGGGAGGAAGTGAAGTAATGAAAAATAAATATAATATAAATAATAATGAAAACTAGAAAAGTCAATTTGATTTGGATTGAGGAAGGTGAAAATAACAGAAGCGTTTAATTGTTTTCCTTTGGGGAATTGATTTTAGATTTTTTTTAAAATTAAGAGATAGCATCATCACAACAATGTCATGTGGAATGATCTATAGAAAAACGTGATGAAGAAGATATTCAAGACAGTAATGAGGAAAATGGAAAGAAGTCTTTTAGAACCCAGGGACATTCCACTTATAAGCTTATCAGTTTGGGATATCAACTGGAACACTTCCTTGCTATGTCCGTTTCCTTGATCTTCAAGGTTGGCAACCACACTTCATTTTTATAGTTCCCAATACCGTGTTGTTTTTCAGTGTTACACATTTTTAATTCAATATTTATAATGTCAAAAAGGTCTTTTGACTGGAAAATGTTCATTGCAGCACTGAAGAGGTCAGCTTCCAACACAGTTTTCACAGAGCAGCTGACATCTTTATTGGTCCTTTATTTGTGTTTTAAACATATAGAAAACCCAGAAGGATTGAGTAAGGGAAAATATTTAAATTAAGGAGAATTCAGGTTTTGAATTTCTGAAAGATGTTAAGCAAATATTATTCTATCATTATAATTTTAGAATAGATAAGATTTATACATTTTCCTGAGTAGACTTTGATAAGGATTGACCACAGAAGGAAATATTCTGTGTCTACTTAGAGAGGATGAGTCAACAACTTATGGAGGAAACTGTCAAGAATAGAGAAGATATAGTTTAAGAGAACATCTGCCCACCCCACAGGTAAAGTGAACTTGGCTGAAACTTTGATGGAAAATGAAAGATAATCCAGTAGATGAACTGACACAAAGCCACTATTGATCACAAGCAATATATGCATGCCATGGAGCCAAGTCCTTCTTACTCGATTGGCTCAGACTCACAGAATTAGATAAGTCTATAACAGGTCATATTTTAATATTTAATGCCTCCATAGAATGCAGCCAAATATTCACAAAGATCTTCCAGAAATCATTATACCATAGAAACCTGCCTGTCACCCTTTCACTTCCTGTTTTTTATTTGAGAAATTGTTCCCTTGATCTCACCATCTCTCTGCCTCTGCCTCATGAATGATGGAAATATAGGACCACACCCTCATGCCTGGTCCCAGCTTCATTTTCACCAACCCCAAGAAGCACTGATTGAAAAGCCAGTCTTAATATGCTATCCTTCCAAATCGCATCATTAAAAAATAATACGGAACAAAAGTGCATATTCAGTTCTGTGGATCATGTGAGTCAGTGGCACTAATACGTATTGATGGGAATTTAGGAAAAGGAGCTTGACACACATCAACACTGTGAACCAGCAGTGCCTATGTAAATACTTACAAAGGAGAAATCAAAGTATACATCAATGAAGGACTTATGCATGGATGTTAAAGCAGTTTTATTCACAGCCATCAAAAACAGGAGACAGGCTAAATATCCACCAGTGAGTAACAAACAAACCAGGGTCTTGGAGATGAATATGCAATGGCATATTGCTCTGATTTAATGTAAAGGATGACAGTTGTGCATACCCCTCATTTTTCTTATGCAACAACTTAATTTCCAGAGCAGTGTCTGACTGGAAACTCTGTCGAGGTCCCACTCCTCCCCATTCCAAACCCTGCTCCTCTCAGAAAGACCTCCAAAAGTCCAGGCTCCTCCCCTGAAGCTCAAGACTCACCTCACCTACAGGATATTTAAGCCCCCACCCCCTGTTTCTAGATGGGTCATGTGATTTTTCTTCCCTCCCCACATCTCACCTCGGGTGGGGGCTAGCGAGTCACCCAATTGTGCTTGACCCAGTAAACCTGGTCTTTTTAATTCGACTCGGTCTGGTTTACTGCATGGGTGGAGTACCCTACTCTCAGGTTAACCCCCCCAAAAAAGAAACCCTATCAAATAAGTCATCACAAACCCTGAATCAAGAATGGCGCTTGTGTTGTTTCACACAAAAAGAAACAAATGCTCAAATACTACATTGAAGACTCCATTGTACTGAATCCAAAAAGACCGAATCTACAGTGACCTCGTGGGCAACTAACATGGAAGTGAGGAGACAGCACAGAGGGGCACAGTCCAACTTTCTTGATTACTGAAATTTTTTATAACTCGCTTTACATCATGGTTACCCTGGTGGACACCACTGTAACAACCTACTTGGCATATGGGTATTGTGGTAGTCACTCCAAAGGCATAGGCAAGAGGATTGGTAGTTCAATCCAATCCTAAGCTAGATGCCAATAAAGTGAGTCTACATGAGAACTTGTCTCAAAAGACCAAACCTTAAGGGCTAGAGAGATGGCTCAGAGGTTAAGAGCACTGACTGTTCTTTCAGAGGTCCTGAGTTCAATTCCCAGCACCTACATGGTGGCTCACAGCCATCTGTAATGAGCCCTGGTGCCCTCTTCTGGCCTGGAGAATTACATGCAGGCAGAACACAGATTATATGATAAGTAAATAAATCTTTAAAAGACCAAACCATAGAAACACACACCACACAGGCAGCAGGAAATCCCCCTATTAAACCAGACATCTCAAGTCTGTGCATTTGTTTTGATGAAAAGTTTAACTCAATAAGACTGATTAAAAATAAATGAGTAGGCAACTAATATGAGCCTTATGATTATTTTAAAAATGTATGATTTTATATAGAACTTTAGCATTATGATGTAAATTATATGTTTCTTGTTACAAATGTCACTAAAGTAAATTTAAAGAAACTTAAAAATCCTCCATATAGAATTGCCTGCTTATTGAAAGTTTAGTTATTGAGAAATGAATGCCTCCATGCTTAAGGATGATTTATTCTTCACCTAATGCAGATATTCCTTGTCACCTGTTAGTACAAATTAGTAGAAATTCAGTGTTATATCAACACCAGCATTATATTGAAAGAAGAAAGAGTATAGTGGCTACCAAGGAAACTTAGTAATGATCAGGTTCTAAAGCTGAAGTTATGTGTCAGTATCTGTGCTCAGTACCTGTCACTCAAACTGGAAACTGACATTCTGCACTTTTCTTTATCAGAATCCTAGGAGATTCCTTCACTTGAATGGTTGCAGAATATGAGACCATATTGAGTAATTAAAAAAGAACCCACTACTAGAAAAAGGCCACCTCTCCTGAGTGAACCGGGACCATGGGGACCGTGGGGGAGGGCAGAAGGGAAACAGGGAGGAAGGGGGGGCAGAGAAATCTGTAGAGCTCAATAAAATCAATTAAAAAAATTAAAAAGAACTACTACTAACCATCAAATCTTTTATTATAACATCATTTTATATAAGATTATAAAGTACCTATGCTTGACTTATTTTTTTATTAAATCCTCATTTTAATTGCTTGGATAGTAATGTGCTATATATTTTCCACACTCCGCTTGCACCCTCCTCCTTCCCCTTCCACCCTCCCCCTGCCCTCCATTCTCCCAATTTACTCAGGAGATCTTGTCTTTTTTTCCCCTTCCTAGGCAGATCCATGTAAGCCTTTCTTAGAGTGTACTTTGTTACTGAGGTTCTCTGGGGTTGTGGCCTATAGGCTGGTTGTCCTTTGCTTTATGTCTGTTATCTACATATGAGTACATATTATATTTGTCTTTCTAGGTCTGGTTACCTCACTCACGATGGCTTTTTCTATGCTTGACTTATTTTTTAATGTCAACGTTTCTGACATATCCTTACTTCTTTCTACTGTCTTGCCTCTGTGTGTGTGTGTGTGTGTGTGTGTGTGTGTGTGTGTGTGTGTGTGTGTGTGTGTGTGTTCATGGATGGAAGTCACTGGACAACCTTAGGTGTTGTTCCTTAGGCTCTGTCTTCCTGCATTTTTCCTCTCATACAGACTCGGAACTCTCCAAATAGGCTGAGCTGGCTCGCGACTGAGCCCCAGGTATCTGCTTGCCTCTGCTTTCTCCATGCTCCAGATTACAAGCACATGTTACCACACCCAGCTTCTTTTGATGCAGGCTCACGGACCTGTGGTCCTCCTGTTTGCAAGGCAAGCACTTCACTGACTGACCTACCATCCCACTCAGGGCTACCCTTTTTTTAAGTTACCGAACTATGATGTAAGATGATGCATACTTCATAAGAACATTTGAACAGACTCTGATGGCAATAACAAAGAAGGGAGAACAGCACATGCTGTGAAAGACATAAACCTGTGTTCTTCCAAGTGCAGTGGGGAATCACAATAAATTGTCTTCAATCTCGAGAGGGCAGTAAAATAAGGAAAGGGGTACACAACAGGAGACAAAGCTTAGATGCTCAGTGGCAGGTAGAAACAAGACAACGCAGAACACAACATCAAAGGCAGTTAAGAAAATGTCCACAAGTCAAGAGGAGGAAAATGATTGCACTTATATCCAAGTCCTAAAGCAAATATTGGCAGGATAAAATATACTGGCGCATATTGCAGCATCTTAAACCCAAAGCACATGTTCTGACCTTGCAGATAAAAAATGGCTTGGGCCAGAAATCCTGGAAGAAGTAAAACACCTGATGTAAATGCATTGGTAGAGATGATGGAGTCCCTTGTCATGAAAATTCATGCTGACAGCATGCTTCCTCCTGCGTGTGCACAAATGCCAGTGCTTCATGGGGAAAAGGTGGCTTCCAGCCTTGCCTGTTCACACCTACACAGTGATGATGGTGACAACTGCCATGTCCTGAAATCTTCGTTAAGAAATGTTCTCGTTAGTGTCTTCCCTACAGCAATCTTCAAATGGAAGGGAGAAATTCAGTCTTTGTTTGCTGACTTAAGGAAGTCAGCTAGTTGGTACAATACCCTCATGTTAAAGAGTGTATGTGGAATTTCAACCTGGTTTTATGCTTCTTGTAACACCTGTTCTGTGCTTGTTATTTTATTTTTTTCATTGCTGTGTCCCACGTAGTGGCAGAAAGTTCAGTGAAGAGACACTTGGAATCTTAGCATACTGAAAAGAAACTAAGCCAAAACAAACAAAAAACCCATAAAACAAAGCCATGTTTTATTTCATTTGTTTGACAGAATTTCTGTGCTTGACTTCTTATCTCTTTATTTCTATTATTAAAAAAAAAGGAGCAGGGGCCTGGGAAGATGGTTCTGTTGGTAAAATGCCTGTTGGCCAAGCATTAAGACCTGATTTTAGGTGTTCAGATTTCATGCAAAAACTAAGTGTGGCTTTACACATCCATAATGTTAGCATTGGAAGAGGGGAGCAGTGACAAGAGGATCTGGGATCTCTCTAGCCAGCAGATTAGTAAGCTCTAGGTTCAATGAGATATGCTGTCACAAAAGATAAGAGAGTAGGGTGATAGTAGAATATGCCTGAAATCAACCAGTCAACCTCTGGCTTTCATACTCATGTGTATATACACACACACACACACAAGCACACACATGCATGCACACATGCACACACACACACACACACACACATGACCATCAAGAGAAAGGAATACATATATAGAGATTTAGGCCAGTCTGTCTCCTGAAGTCTCCCTCTCTTCTGTTTTTTTGGATTTGCTTAGGGACAAGAAACGGGAAAAGACTGGCTTTCTAACCTGACCTGGTGCTTTGTGAAAGTAGACTCATTCAGATGCAGATCTGGTTATACCTGATAGACAGTCAGGTCACTGTGTCTAAGCCCCCATGGTCCATACCTGCAGTGTTTTGAACATTGTTAGAATTTCCTATGAAACAGGTGCCAAAACTTACCCTATTAAAAGTTTTTGTTTTTGTTTTGTTCATGTAGACCTTGTGGGTTTTATAATGAGAAATTTATTTCTGGCTCTCAGCTCACAGCACTCAAATATTACATCATCTCTCCTGACTTGGAAGGAAAGAATAATTGTTAAGGGCCCGCTCTCCACGGAGAAAACCTGACTCACGTCCAGCAAATACACATCTGTCTTCCTAAGTGTTAGTGCTGGAAGATGGAGTGCAAAGTGACACGCTGTAAGGGGGTGCCTGCGAGGAGATTCTGAGAGTTCTGCTTAGGACTGACAGAGTGCACACTCTCAGAGCTGCGTTGGTGTAATTGCATCTAACTCTGCTGTTTTTCCTGAGTGGATGCCCTTCAAAGTGTGCGTGTATGTGCATGTGTGTGCATGCAGGCATGCATGCATGTGTGTTTGGTATAGTTTTGTTTGGGGGATATCCTGAGGTACGTTGCTACTGACTCTTGCATATCGAGATCTTCCGTGTTTCAGTAAAGCGTTTCTACAGTACTCATACAGTACCAAGGTGTTGTCCACACTATGGGATATGGAGGTCCTTATGAGAACTGTAATTGTTTAAAGAGCCACATTTCTTCTTTTAACATGAGACAAATAGTTGTGCCTTGCTGTCCTTGGAAACTTTAGAATTATAGCAGAACCCATAGCTAGTAGCACTCTTACCTGACTGCGGTTGGAATGGTTCTCTGGGATCTGAAAGCGCTAATACATCTTAGGGGTTTTATTGGCAAGTTTCTCTAGGAAACAGATGGACTCTTTCAGCCTCAGCGGTCATGAGACAAAGAGCTGCCTCTGAGGGATAACACACTCTCAGGGTGTGTGCTTCCTTGTCTTCAGTATAGTCTTGTTCTTTTATGTAAGAGGAAGGGAAATAGTTCAGCAGCTATCAAACATCGACTTACCAAACACCATCCCTCAATGTTTGATGCTGTAGTTTTAATAGAACAGCCTCCTTCCCTTGAAGAATCCATTAGCTAATGACCACGGAACAGAACTTTTTAGGAGGGCACACTGTATCTTAACTAGGAGTTCATATGTTCAGAACATATTATGCCTGCTATTCCTTAATGACTCTGCTTGTAAGTGCTAGATTATATTAGCAATTCACATGTGCTATAGACATTTTTTTTCTCTTGGCACATTTATCGTTATGGATTACTTCAGAATGTTCTTCGTATTTTTTAAAGCTTTCTTCAAAAGTTTTTAATATGTTAAAGGAATGACTAATTCTTATTTTTGTCTAGAAAGCTGTTTCTATTTTCTTTCAAAGCTTTTGGGTCAGAAGTAGGAGCAAAATAAGGACCGCATAGGGAAAGATCTAGGTATGAACTACACACTCTGTGTGGGTTGTGGTGACGCTAGTGCCGACTAGGGCTGCTTTTCTTTCAACTGGTTTTGCACACGTGGTTAATTATTGATGAGTTCATACTTGGGCTTCACTCTTTGGTTAAAAGGGCAGTGTTCTTTTTTTCTTATTGCTAATTGCTATCCCTACTTTATCTCCACCTTGAAACATTTCTTTTCCACTGAAACCTTTCCACAGTAGACCTTGGTGACAATCTTCCATCACTCAGGTGCCTAACTATAATTATTTCTTTCCATAAAACACTACAGACTTCATGAAGAAACGAAACCTGCTTTGTATATTTGAAAGAACTCAGTTGTGTACGAATTCTTTAAAGAGATAAACCATGATATATTTTAAAAAGTTATGACATGTAATAAATTTATATTCTACCCCTTCAGATAAAGAGTCTTTGAGGGTTAGCTGTATTATACTGAAACTATACCTATATAAAAGATTAATTCAGGGGCTGGAGAGATGGCTTAGTGGTTAAGAGCACTGGCTGCTCTTCCAGAGGTCCTGAGTTTTAATTCCCAGCAACCACATGGTGGCTCACAACCATCTGTAATGAGATCTGGTGCCCTCCTCTGGCATGTGGGCATACATGGAGGCAGAATGTTGTATACATAATAAATAAATAAATCTTTAAAAAAAGATTAATTCAATTGATGATGATGATGATTATAATGATCTGTATGTGTGTGCATGCGTGTGTGTGTGTGTGTGTGCATGTGTGTGGTGCTGAAGACTGAACATGTGACTCTGAGGTGAGTGCTGGGCAAGTGCTCTACTGCTGAGCTACACCCCAAGGCATAATTGATTCTTTCAGATACTTGCTTTTCACTAAGTTCTGAGTGGAAATAGAAAATTTTATATAGTTCATAAACAGTATGGCTTTTTTCTGCCTCAGTGCCAAGGGTCTTAACAGTTAACATTATTGGAGTCTCACACATGATGCTGCCCTTTTCTCATAGTGCCACTGTGGGATAGGGACTGTTATTGTTCTAGTTTGACCAGTGAGGGCCTAGGATATAGGGCATTTAATTTTTCAAAGTAAAAGACACAAAGGACTCAGGTCTTAAGCTCTGGTCACAATGCTATATGTTGCTTTTATGCTGCTGAGCTAGTGATGTCGAACCACTCCACTGAACCTATACAATGCTTGCAAAGTAGCCTTGTGCTTTGCAAACTGTCAAGGAGGATTCAGCTGTCTCAAAATGCTTGGCAGCACTAAGAAGGCATGCTTTGTGATATTGTCATCTGCATGTGACACGAATAGGTCTGCAAGCTGAAAGTGATGTCCTGTCTTACTGTAGCATGCAGCATTTGAAACACAAGGGCTCGTCAGCAGATCATGGAGGTAAGAGAGAGAAGATGCAAAGAAGAGAGTTAATGTTGGATTGGGATTTGCTAAATTTGCCTTTAGGAATACAACCAGCAACTCTTTTCTTGGTGCAGTTTGTTAGAGATATTGGAAATTGCCATGTGTTTTAGGAAATAACTTAATTTGGTTTTATTATACAATATTTTTCAATACAACCCAGAAGAGTCTAATTCCTAAATCTAGAGACTGTCTGTCTCAACCCGTACTCCCTGCTACCTGTCTGAAACAGCACACATGGCCAGACCAACAACTCCCAAAGCAGTAAGTGGCAGAGCATCAATAAGAACTTTTAGGCAAATGTGTCCCTGTTTGTCTCATCAAATTGCTGGTGGGAATAAAAACTAGGCTAGACACCGTGGAAGCCAGTCTAGAGGATTTTAAGAAAAAGACCAATAAAACAAACACTAGCCATAGATATTCCATTAGACTCAGTAATATACAATACTCCTTTGTATTTCCCCAAAAGATTCCAAGTCAAATGTGTCAAAAAAAATCTTGCACATCTATGCAGCACTGTTCACAGTTGCAGAACCAACCTAGGTGTTTAGCAATAAAGGAATGGATAAAGAAAATGGAGCAAATACACACAGTGGGTTTTTCCATCATGGGGGAGAATGACACTTATTTTTTCAGAAAAAATGGATGTTATGGAAGATAATTATATTAGATGAATTCAGCCAGATTCAGATAAATATCATGTTTTCTGGCATTTGGTGGTTCCTAGATTTTTTTATAGATAGGTAAAATTATATATATGATATTAAGATCAAGTGGAGCTGTATGGAGGAACAAAGGTAACTAACATGAAGGGGGATGGAGTGAGGTAAAAGAAAGGGAGGAGATGGGAGAAGGAAGGTGCTTAACACACAGTTATGTGTGTATGAATGCTTGGTTTAGAAGAGCAGACTGCAGTGACCTTTATTTTAGTGCTTTTAAGTTTTGTTCAAACAGACATGCAATTTTTCTGTTCAATGCATTTCTAAACAACATCTTCATGTCTGTCATGGTTTGCTTCTGAGCTGGAATGGAACAACCGATCTGTGAAGTCATTGACCATGAACGAACCTCATTTGCTTCGTGGTCTGTCTGTAACCCTCCCACTTCCTACAGTCACTTCTCCACTCTACCCCTGTGCTGATTGGTGAATTTTAGGGCCACTGCAGAATTCTGTAAAGAACAGCAACACAGCAACAACAAGATGTCGCCTAGGATGCCAGTGTCGCTGGGGTGCACTGAGCATCCCAACAGACGCCTCCATAAGTCTAAGGATGAATGTTCCTGAGGCTCAGCCTCCTTTAAGTGAGGCTTTGCCTTGAATACATGCATTCCGAATTCCCACGCCATCCTTAATTCATGAGTGTCTGTAGTGTCATCAGCTGATAAGCATGTTATCTGTTCCCGCCATCTGCCAGGATGGTCATTTGGCTCATTTTAAAAATGCAACTTAAACTACAAGAAAAACACTGTGTATTGGTTTACAAAAGTCATGCCATTGTGCCTTTATTTATTATTTATTTTATTTAGTTTGTTTGGCAAAGCCGTCCACATGACTGGTAAAGAGAAAAACAAGAGCTCTCTTTTCAGTCTATAATTTTATGCCTTATTTACATTTCAAGAGAAGGAAAAACCTTCTTACTGAGCTCTAAATCCACACCTAGATTTTTCTTCCTAGAAAAGACAGTGGGTAAAGTCAGCGTTGATGCCCTGATAAACAGTCACACAGAACAAATCCGTGAGGGCGAGAATGGAGTGATCCCTCCAACAGCCAACATTCTGTTAGCTATTCCTTCCTTTTCATCAGTCACCTCCCTCAGCAAAGCCATCTTGTCTCCCACCCTACCCCCATGGACAGAGCTACTTAGAACTCTTTTCTAGTTATCATCTACACCACACTCTAAAAGAGACTAATATCATTTTGAATAGAGGCCGTCAAGCTTGGGGTTAGCTAAAGTCGCCTTTCTACGGTAACTGCCACTTGAGGCAACTGGGGGTCATGTGATCTCAACGTTTCCTGCCCTTGTCTTCGCTTGTCTTTGATCATTGCCTACATGTGTTCGTGTGTGTGTGTATGTCTGCATGTACACACGCAGATGCACACGCATGAAAGTCAACCTTGGGTGTCATTCCTCAAGTGCCATTCACCCTGTTTTCTTGATAAGCTCTCTGAGTTGCTTGAAACTCCCTAAGCTGTTTTCAAGCATGTGCTACCACATGGGCCTGGAGATCAAGCTTGGGTCTGCCTGTTTTCAAGGCAAGCACTTACATGACTGAGCTATCTCCTTGGCCCTTTAAAATCCCTTTTGAAATTCCCCAAATCCTTTTTTCACTTCTACCTGGGAAGTAGTAAGTCCATAGGAAGGGCTACAGAGAAACTTTCATCTACCCAGATGTTTTGCAAATATTTTATTTAAGATATATTAATCACAAAATAGAAGATTCATTCTATAGAAGAACAGTAGAAGCTTAGGGAAGTGAACAGTCTCTCTATGTCCAACAGAGTAGCAGGGGCAGAGGAGGAGTCCCAGTCGCTGTCAAAGGTCTTGTCCTTTCCATGGCACAGTGTGCCACCTCTCCCTGCCTCCGTGCCATGTGGCTGTCAGTCACTAGTTGAAATTTGCAGAATTTCTCTGGCAAATGCCATCTCCTGCATCACACTTAAAATGATTCCTGTTAATTTACAGAGTAGGGTATAGTTTTGGCAAGGAAACCCATATGCTCCTCCTTGCAATGATTCAATGTGCAAGACTTCACACAAGACGCGGTTCCAAAGAACCTCCTCATTCATTCGTTCAGTGACAGCTGTTTGGGGAGTGATTGTTTTATGCCAGACGCTGGCAACAAATCAGTAAACACGACAGAACATTCCCGTGCCTTACATGCGGAGTGCATCATTAGGCAAGACAGAGAAGGATACAAATGCTGCATGGTGGTAACCGGCCTGGAGAACAACTAAGAGGACTTTTTAAGTAGAGGGATCACAAAATCCCCTTAAAGGGGACATGTGATTGAATAGTTTGGAAATTCTACACACCCCTTTTGTAAAGGCTCCCACAAAATAGAACTAAAAACAAATTTTTAAAAATTCATGACTGGTATCAGAGCACTATGTTGCTTGTTTGCCTCTTCTGAGTTTGAATTGGGATGCTTGCAATAGAGATGCCTGCAAAGTGCAGGATGCCTGGCGACACCTTTCAGAATATCAAAATCCTAACGTTTGGATTCAGTAAAATGCCTTCCGTTCCTGTCTGCTCGCTCTTCCAGGCATTTATGAATGATGAGCGTATACTCTCAAGCTACATATTATTTGAGGGAAGAGATTTTCATTTAGCAATTACTGCCATGCCCTAAAACTTTCTGAAGTTCTTAGCTACTTCTGTTCTACTGTCTGGTTTCAGACAGAACAGATTGGACAATCCAATCAGACTAAGTTGGTATTTTTCATACAACATCTGGCCCAACAGCTAGATCTGCAGTGAAGCACATATATCAAAATGGAACTGACTTGGAAGTGATGTGGAAATGGAGAAATGCCATGATTTTTGTGAAAGATCTGTGACCATTTCTTATGCTTCTGTAATAGATCCAGAAATGAGCTGTTGTGCTTTAAATTTTAAACATTTTCATTATGAAAATGGTTTGATTGTAATCCCTTTACTGGGAAATACAGCTATCTGCACAGAGAGAGTGGGAGGGGAAGAGAGGAGACAGGGAGAGGAGAGAGAACAGTGGTGGCTGGACATGGAAAAAATGGTTTCCAAACACCTATGGAGTAACCCTAGGAAGCCACCATTCCTGTCTTGATGCTAGAAGCAACTTCTGAAGAGGAGTATGTGACACTCAGTATAGAGAGGGACTATGAGCCTGGACAGGTGGTTTGAGAAACCGAGACATAAGTGTAGACACAGCAGGCTTATCCAAGATTGGGGAATGTACCAGGTTTGGTGGATGATGATGGGCCTAAGGGAGCATACAGAACAGTATGTGAGCAGCAGAAAAGAGTTGATCTGTTTTCATTTTCAAGCTGGATAGAAAGGTAAAAACAGGAGACAAAGCTTCACTAAGAAATTAGGGAAGGCTTGAGAATTTGGAGACTGAAGGAGAGAAAAGTTAATTTAATTGTGTTGCGATTGGACCTGAGCCCTGGGACCAGTAGGATTACAGAATGGTAAGCCTGGAAGTAGCTATAGGAAATCCTTAATGACATTAACCACTCCATTTAACCATTTTAACTACTTAGCTTTCTAAATGATCTGGAGGGGTTAAGTCTCTTTGTTAAACTTGTGGAAATAACCTGAGACAGAGCTGCTGGGGACTGGGTGCTCAACCTTTCTGTGAATTTGACTTAAGTGCCACAAAAAGAGTGGTAATGTTGATGTCTGTTCATAAAATAAATGTATTTAGGGACGATTTTATACCTATTGAGCATGAAGATCGAATGGGAGTCAGAATAGAAACCCCATCTTGGCTTCTAGCTCTGAGTGTTCTTAATTATCAATCCAGGTGATGCGAAGCTTTGGAAGAAACCCCTCATCGCTGAAAATGGAAGCATTACTCCTGAAATTGGGGAATGTTGAAGTCTACACAGAAAATGGTGTTTTGAAGAAAATAAGAGATGATCAGAGTGATGGATCCCCTGTGTCACGACAGCAAGCCAACTTCTGCATTGCGACCCGGCCCTGAGTCTGTAGGTGCAACAGCAGCAGTAGGCGCTGCGGTCATTCTGCTTCACTTCTCAGCATTCTCTTTGTAGGTACCTGTGTCCCATGGGACCTGTGCAAGAGATGCTGTGAATAATTAAGAGACAAGAGCCTGCTGAAGGGCTGGGGGAGAAGGTACCCCACTTTCACTTTTTCCTTGTCCCCACATAGAAGCTTAATTCTTCAGACAAATCAAGTGATGCCTGTCCCAGGGAAGAACCTTTAAAAAAGTTTCTGTCATTTTCCTTCAGGCATCTTATAAATACATTTTAATTAATTGATTAATTAAAGTTAATAAACACCTTAACTCTGCTCGTCTCAATTCCTTAGCTCCCAAGGGTGTTTGGGCACCCTTGTCTGAAGCCTCCCCAGAAGCGCGATTTTGAGAATCACAGGTTAGTAGCAGAGAAGAGAGCATTCTTTGGTGAGTGTCAGCTCTGGTGCCCAGACTTAAACATGTGTTATTGACCCTAGGGATTATGTTCTTGTTCTGGCTGAGCAAAGCTTGCTTTGTCTTTTGTTTTCTCAAAGTATTTAATAAAATGGCAGGATTCTTGTGTTCTCTGGCTCAGCGAACAGACCAGCTCTGTACTCTGCTGCATATTCGTGACGATGACGTTGTCAATAATCTGTGTGATGGGCCATTCTTTGTGTTGTTTTATTTTTCTACCAGGTTAGAACTTCAGTGCACAAAGCTCAACCTTTCAGAGCCAAAGCTTAAGGCTGCTGTCTCCTAATAGGAGCTTTTCTACATGACACACGCAGCTTTTCTACATGACACAGGCAGCTTTTCTTGCAAGAGAGCAGGTGGAGACAAAATGACATATCATTTTTTTAAAAAAATAAAAACAAAAGGAAGCAAAAAAGATAGAAGTTGCTGAATGTGCTTATTTCAAATAAACCAACAGGGCCAATTAGAATGTTTATTTACTTCCTTTTTGTTTAAGCCAGTTGGCATAGATGATACCGAGATGGAAAACCTGCCAGAGATCATTTTGCTCAGTTGGAACCTTCCAGAAGGTTCTACCAGCAAAAGTAAATGATTACAATTACATGTCCATGTGCACAAGCCTGGCTCTAGTCCTTCTAACCTACAGTCCCTCCTTTGCCACACACCTGTTCCAGGGTAACTTAACTTTGTGGTGCGCTTTGGAGATCTCATGCCCAGTTGTTATCTCTTGTTGGGTTTGGCAGTAGATGAGGTGCACAGTTTTAGAGAGCAGAAGAAGAGAGAGGGCAGATTCTTTTCCCGGCTTTCCACATGCATAGGCCAGCAGCGGCTGCGTTCTTTGCTACTTCTGGTTGTTCTGCTCCCGGTCTTTTCTTGTTGGTGGGGTGGTGACTTCCTGCCATTGCTGTCTGTCCCCGAAATGTCTCCTAATCCTACTTGCCTCACCTTCGTTCTTGCCCACTTGTGAGGAGCCTTGCTGTTGTACCTGTGTTGAGTCATCCACTGGGACGACTGTACCATCCTTTTTCCTGCTGAATCTAGACAGGAACAGTTCTCATTTCCATTTGTGCTGTGACTGACACCTGAGACTCCCTACCTCCTTTAATACCCTTTCCACTCCACCCAATATGGGGGGAAATGCTGTAAACATATTCCTTCAGGATCAATCCATTATCCATAAATCAGATGGATATATTCCCTTCCCCAACAAGTTTTCCCGTCTCTCACATTTTCATCCTATACCAAAAGGTTACATTTTCTTGAAATAGTCTTTTGGGTACATCCTTGTATTAGGGAGAGAAGGGAGATACTTGCGCCTTGATAAAGTTGGGTTTCTACTGAACATAACAGAAGTGATAAAACATCTTCATGGACTACTGAAGGAACCTCTCTGTTTAGTCTTACCTGCTTAGCAGGTAATGGTGTGTCCAGTGTCATATGATCGAACATATATATCATGAATTTTATCTTCACATGCTAGGTCGCATTGTGTCTTCTTTCCACATTGTATTTCCTGACAATCCTATGACAGTCCCCCATTCTCCCTACTACACTTCTTTCCCTGAAGCATAGCCCTTAGGGACTCCTGGCTGCTTTTCAAATATCCCTTTTCAAGTCTGTTAACATGGCTTCACCATTTTGGAAAGGCTGGTCCTCCAGCTGTTCTCCTAAGGGAGCAGATAAAACAGGACCATGGACACCATAGGCCCTGTCACTGGCTTTTTTTTCCAGTTTTTTTCTGGAGGATGCTATGCCATGGGTGAGTTTAGGTAAAGGCGGTTTACTCAGCACTTTTCAAAATAAAGATGCATTTATTTTAAGCCCAGTCAGTACCCTGAGATATCGCTCTGCCTGGAAGAGAGCAATGGGTGAAAATAATAAGAGTGTAGTAAGAAGCTAGCAGGCTGCTTAACTCTCTTACTTAAACAAAAGGGGGAGGTGCTGCGGGAGCGCCTTCCGCTCTTTCAGCCAATAGCCTTTAAGATACCAGCCCACTGGGGCGTGGTCTCTTTCATTTTAAAAAGCAGCAGCAGCCCTCCGCTAGCACTCTTGCTTCCCGATCCCGTTCAGACTGTTAGACTCTCTGTTTCCTGTTTGCTATGAGAGGACTGTGGTTTGGGACATTGATCTGTAAGTTTTTTCCCCTCCAATAAATAACCCCTTTTAATAATAATTTCCAAACTGGTGTGGGATTGTTTTGCGGCTTTGCAAGAGGAGCTTTCCTCTAAAATGACAGCATTATGCTTGTTGGCTGACTGTTGTTGACTTTCTGCAAAGCACACTTCACTTGGAGGGAAGTTGACAACTCTTTCTAGCTGTCGCCATATCTGCCCTCCCCTTGATAAAGAATAGAAACCCTGAAGTTGTATTGTTTCTGGGTGACAACAAGTGAGTCTTTGAGTTCCAATTCTGCCAGATATTCAAATATAGGTAGTAATTGTTTTTGTGAGGTCTAAGCTACAAAAGAGACAACACACAGTGCTTCTCCAGTCTTTAAAACCCAGTGTATCTTATCCCGGCTAGCAGAAAAATATCCTTCACTGGGAAGAATATCCAGGGCCTTCCAAGGCCCCCCAAACTCTAGATCAGTGGTCCTTAAGCTTCAGCAGCTTCAGAAATACTTTCTGAGATTGGTTTATAAAAGTGTGTCCCAGAGTTACATGAGGTAGACCCTGGCCTGCCCATTGTCAATTAGAAATAAGACAAATAGAGAAGTCTGCAGCCCTTGGACAGAAGCCGACAAATAAGAAAGCTCTTCTTTCTCCGTCAGGTGCACTTATGTAACACACAAAAAGATCAACTATAAACGCATGGTTCTAGATCTTCTCTTTGGGGCAGTAGCTACAGAATCCTTTCAGATGATCTTAGCATTGGGCTTCAGGAAGCCTGCATGGTACAGGCTCTTGTCTAGAACTGCTAACCTGAAAGAGAAACTCCCTGATCAGATCTTAGTGGTGGAGGCAAGATGGAGTTGGTTCTTGGAAGGCAAATTTCTCACCTATGGGGGTAGAAATGATAGTGAGAAGGCCATATTCATACTAGCGGTGGAGAACTGTTATAATCTAGGGTCTTCAAACTGCAGAAGAGAAGTGAGAATGAAGGTTGTTCTGCAGCTTAGCATAGAGTCTAGCGAGGTGGCCTCCATTTTGCTTTTATAGGCTAGTCATCAGAGGTCTTCAGTTATCATATATTCATCCACCAACACAATTATATATTCTTACATACATACATATAAACATGCATACATAAATACATTCAACCCATACACGCATCCATCCCATGCATTTATTCATCTATTCATCCAGTTTTCTATTCATCTATACTTTCATGTACCCATCCATCCATACGTGCATACATCCATCCTTTTATCCATCTATGCCCCCACTAACACCAGCATTTCTAGAGTATCTGTTATCTGTCAAATGCTGAAAGAGATCATGAGAAATCTCAGGATGGCTTTGAAGTCAAAGAGACATGTGCCTACCTCCTGACATCCCCAGCTTCCTAAGTGCATACCTTAATACAGGGTGACTTCATTGGATTTGATTTTCATCTGGAACACATTTTATCACTTAACAATAAATGTGACTGTGAAATTAAGATATTACATGTCTACATTGCTGTCCGGACTTGACACATACAGAATAATCAGTGATCAAGATGTTATGCAGGGGTACGGACCAACATAATCATGACTGATTTCTATTCTCTGTCGATGATCTGTGTGTCCGACCTCTGTTTACCTGCCATCTCTCATACATAATTCAGAATAAAAGTGGGTAGTTTTGAGGGATAGAACACACAGAATGAGGTGATGAAGACTAAATAAAGACATTTAGAAGATGTGTTTGTTTCCAGTTGAAGAGCAGAAGAAGGGAGAAGATGAGCAAGGAAGTCAGGACTGTGAGGGGTTGGTCCACCCACTGAGACAGTGTGCCTGATCTAATGGGAGCTCACCAAATCCAGCTGGACCAGGACTGAACGAGCATATGATCAAACTGGACTCTCTAAATGTGGCTGCCAATGGGGCAGACTGAGAAGCCATCAACAATGACACTAGGACCTATCTCTTCTGCATGTATTGGCTTTTTGGGACCCTGGTTTACTTGGATGCACACCTTCCTAGGCCAGGATGGAGGGGGGAGGGCCTTGAACTTCCCACAGGGCAGGGTACCCTGCCCTCTCTAAAGGAGGGGGAGGGAGGAGGGGTAGTGGGGGAGCAGGAGGGGAATTGGAGAAGGGGAGGAAGGGTAAATTTTTTAATGGAAAAATAAAAAATTAAAAATCAATTTGGAAGGAGCTCGATGACATATAATCCACATGCTCCTATTTCTTCAAAGCCCGTACGCATCCAGTATCTTGATACTTTTCTCTATTTGAATTGGAGCTTATGGCTTATTTAATACAAGATAACCATAAAAAATTACACTGCTCGTCGAGGACAATGCTTAGGTCAGAATTCATACTCCTGAGTGCTAGTCCTAATTGTTAACCAAAAGCCTTTAATAATCATCTTTTGGAATACATTGAATAGTTCAAAACAATTTTTTTTTGAGACAGGTTTTCTCTGTAGCTTTGGAGCCTGTCCTGAAACTAGCTCTTGTGGACCAAGCTGGACTCAAACTCACAGAGATCCACCTGCCTCTGCCTCCCGAGCGCTGGAATTAAAGGCATGAGCCACCACTGCCCAGCCGCAAAACAAAATTTTAAGACACATGTATGAGCCCTTGCATTCAGCCTGTAGGTTGTGTGAAGGCATACGCGCACGCGCACACACACACACACACACACACACACACACACACACACACACACACACACAGAGAGAGAGAGAGAGAGAGAGAGAGAGAGAGAGAGAGAGAGAGTAAACAAGCCAACAGAACAAAAGTTGAAAGCACCAAAAGTAGAAGCGCCTGGATTTTAGTTCAAATCTGTCTGAAAGTAAATGTTAGCCACAGATCTGTCATTCTACTGTAATTTCTTCTGTTAACAATGTGACCTACTTTAAGCTAAGACCAATTTTATGTTATTTATATATTTACATATAAATATATATTATATATTTATGAGCATGTGGTTTGCTCATAGCACTGACATTATAGCATCCGAGAAATGCCTTGACTTAAACAGACAAAGTTGGGGTAAACGTAATTTTGCATTAATTAATTGCATTAATGAATTGCAGCATAATTCGCATAATCCACAGTTGCCTGCTTGCCCATCAGCACACAATTAGGCCAAAAATCATTAAAAGCAGGTACAGAAATGAACCAAGAACAATGTCTTTTTAAGTTTATCTTTTGATAATCTATCTTCAGTCAAGCCTTCATATTTGCATGAGACTGAAGTTAGTAACTAGCAAAGTCCAACTTCATTCGCAGCCAGCATTTTACACTAGGGATTATGGTATGTATATGTCATTATATAACATTTCTCCTCTTTCTTTCTTTCTATCTATCTCCAGAAAGGACATTGGGCACAGTGACTATGCACTGGCCTTGTTTTAAACATTTTTATATCCCAAATTCCCATGACATTCTGAAGAACCTCTGAGCTCAGCTGTATTATTACTGTGTCTTTGAGGTTGAGGACAGGCAGGCTTGCCGTGGTTCATGTACTTGTACAAGGTCACATCAATCCTTCCCATTGAGAATTGTCCCTGGACCCTGTCATTGTGTCACTTTCATGACACTAAAGAAAGGTTATGAAGACGTTGGAGAAATGCTTGTACATATAACTCACGGCCTAACATCATATCAAGACCATCTATCTCTACATGTCAGAAGTATAATCCAGAGAACATTAATTTATAGTTGTAAGTTTTGATGAGGAAATTACCTTATAGGAAACAGATGAGGTTCCCCAAGCTGCATTTTAATTTCATTTGTTGTTTTACAAGGGAACGTACCTTTGAATAAACAAATCTGTGTCATAGCTATCCTCAGAGAGCAGTGAGCATCATTTGGGGGAAGATGGGATGACTTAAGCTTTGTTGGGATAACGCAGAAAGAATGTAGTCAGCAGCATCTGATCAAAATCTGGGAGATCTGAAAATAAATCTCCTTGATTCATGCATTTTCAACTCTCATTTCAGATGACTGGCAGGGAGCCATTAGGGGACAGTTTTTGTTTTTAATAGCTTGGATTGTTGGCGAGAAGACGTTGAAAGACAATTTGTGATTTCCCTCTTAATAACAATCACTTCCTTGTGATAGCAAAAAAAATGATGTCATGGATTAATCTGGGTTGTTCATGGAAAAGTCAGACAGATCTTGAGAGAGGAGCTGTCAGCTTATTGGAGGAATGAAATAAAAGTGAATTCAGGTTGTCTTTTAACAATACCAGTCAGACTCTGGGGAAGTGGCCCAGTGGGGAAGAGCTCTTGCTGTGCAGACACTAGGACCTTAGTTCAAGTCCCCAGCATCCACATAAAAAGCACACACACATGTAACAGAGCAAATGGGAATGGGGACTTTCCTTAGGCTTTGCCTATTATTTTTCTTTGTATATTTGGAGCTGTTTCTGAGTGAGTCCTGTTTTCTTCAGCTGATGGTGATGAAGTTCAGTGAGAATTATATCAATGGCTCCAACCTCTTGAAAACTCTGTGAAAGTATGTATGCTTCTGTGGGAGTATTTCACAGTATACCAACGTTTGAAATGCCTTTCTCTTCTGATGGTTATTCACTCGAAGCTAGCTAACATGGATAAAATCTGACTGTGTATCAGGCATCTGTTGAAATTATGTAGTCAATTATAAGTGAGCCAGTCTCAGAATATTAGATAGTTGGTGATATGCACTGACCAAGCAGAAGAGGCGTCGGCCCTAACAATGGCGCCACTGCAACGATAGATTCTATGTTAAATTTGCAGAGAAATCCTGAATTCACTGGAGTTTTTACAATATCAGCTTAGAATTAATTCGTTTATATTTTGCTGAGGCCAATTGCCACACAAGTAATTACAAACACACACAAACACACACACACACACACACACACACACACACACACACACACACACAGAGAGAGAGAGAGAGAGAGAGAGAGAGAGAGAGAGAGGCAGTGGGGGGGATAGCTGAACTTCTATTAGTCTGCCATTTTTTAAAGATAGTATGTGGTGGTGAACTTTCATTATGTTTCTTTTCCTTAAATGATATCTTTACTCTGCCCTCTTCCTGTCCATCCTGTCTTCCATACACCTCCTTCAGAATCCCCCATGCAGCTCCTTGGTTTACCCTGCAGAGTCCATCCCACATAATTTTCAGTAACAGCAGCTTTGCCATGTCACAGATCATTGCCATATTATATTATGAATATTAGGATATTACTCAATATTTAGCATTTTGATATGATTTCACAGGAGGAGCATTTCTTCTCCTCCTCCTCCTCTTCTTCTTCCTCTTCTTCCTCTTCCTCCTCCTCCTCCTCTTCTTCTTCTTCTTCTTCTTCTTCTTCTTCTTCTTCTTCTTCTTCTTCTTCTTCTTCTTCTTCTTCTTCTCCTTCTCCTTCTCCTTCTCCTTCTCCTCCTCCTTCTGGTTTTTCTGTAGCTTTGGAGCATGTCCTGGAACTAGCTCTTGTAGACCAGGCTGGCCTCAAACTCACAGAGATCCACCTACCTCTGCCTTCTGAGCACTGAAATTAAAGGCCTGGACCACAACTGCCCAGCTTTATCTTCTTCATTTTTATATTAAGCTTACATTTACATCTTTTGGCCATGCTTTTCATAAATACTTTAACAACAAACCACTCAATAATGTTTATTTAATTGATTGCTAGGTAGTAAAAATTAACCTTATAATCTCTTTTGTTTATATACACATGTATATGAATAAGGTGTGGGTGTGTGTGTGTGTGTGTGTGTAGTATGTGTGGTATATCAGCACATGTGTATACAGGTATGTGTGTATTTGTATACAGAGACCAAAGGACAGTTAGTGCCCAGCTGTATTGCTATCTTCCGTGTTCTCCCAAGACAAGGTCTCTCTCTGAACCTGGAGCTCAGCTAATGGCCAGCAAGCATCACCAGTCCCCTTGTCTTTGCTCCCCCTGCCTTGGGATTCCAGGCACCCGTGGGACTACTCCCGACTTTCTAATGTTGGAGCTGGGATCCAAGCCCAGGACCTCATGCTTGTGTAGCAGACATTCATAACAACCGAGTCTCCCTGCTCTTAATCCAACGAGTATCTTTCTAGCCCTATTGAGGCCATTCCCACCACGGAGTAAGATGCCACTGTCCCATCATTTATGAATGACTGGGTGTTGTATGAGATAGTTAACCTTGAGAGAGTCTCTTCTATTTTGGTTTAAAATGCACATTGGATGAATGGTTACTGACCTTGAATGAGTGCGCAATCTATCTAGAACTCTCAAAATCATGATTTTCAGCCAGAGGAATTGATAATTCACATATTATCAAGAGGCTCAGAGATTTCATAAAGAGAAGCAGTTGACCTTGGGGAAGAGGAGGGCTGAGCCAGCCACAATCCACCCAGAGAAACAATTGTGTCTAGTTGTGTCCTTGCCAGAAAGTTCTCATTTCACTAGTCATGGCTTTTCTCTATGTTGTAGCTACAAGAACAACTAATTTGGTGCAGGAGGGGGAGCGTATGAGATATGTGCTCCCTGAAAGGAACGCTCTACGTTGAAAATAAATCCTCTTACATTGGTGCCAGATCAAACCTGGCTCTACACAATGTAACCGTCAAGAACCAAGCGACATGACAAAAAGATAAACTGCAATACAAGAAAGCAATTAAATAGCCACAGAGAGAGCAGAGAAGTAGAGAAATTGTGGCTCTGGCCGCTGAGGCTTTGCTCAGTTACCCTGTGCAACACAGAACTTCTCTAGACCTTGTTATCAAATGGAAAACACTCTATGTGTACTCTAAGCACACATCTACACTTGGATCTCAGAAACTATTTACCTCCTGGTTGCTAGAGATAATAGATAAGACTCTCATGTACTTTCTCATGAGCTGCTGGAAGGTAGTGCCTCTGTAGTTTGGGTTAAAAAAAAAAGTGACATCTGTCTCTTTTCAAAGCCTCAGAACTCTGAGATGTGGGAGGCTGTGTCTCTTCCATAGTTCCAATTATATAAATATTCCTTTTATTTTGGAGCCACTGCCTCTTTGTAGTTGTGCGACAGCGACTGTGCACCCCTCCACTGGTGGTTGAAGTTATTTCTGTATCTGTCTTGTTATTAGAAATACCAGGGGCAGGGGGCTGAACCCAGCCTGCTGGGAAGGATGGACTTGCCTCCTGTATTGCTATGAGCTACAGAATGTCATGGACCAGGAAGGAGGGGCAAAGAAACAGGTTCTTCAAGGGCCCAGTTGATTTCCTGAAGTAACCTCTGTCCATTAAAGATCAAGGTTCACTGTGATTTAAGGACTGGACCTGAAGATGGACTCTGATGAACGTAAACAGCTTTGTCAGGACAGCTAAGATGAGCCTCTCCATTTACACCCAGTCCCCCGCCTTTCTCTGTCCTATAGAGCCTTTACTGCTATGGAAGGAAAGATTCTCAATGCAAAGGGGCAATACTGCATTCCAAAAGAACTTCAAATACCATATTTAATGATTAGTGGCACAGGGCAGGCAATGCAGGGCTTCCGGAACAGGAGACACTTGCTTATTCCATCCCTTCTGCATTTAGAGCTCTATGATCTTGAGTATATTACTGGAAGTTTCTGTGCCTCAGTTTACCCTTTTGGAAAGTGGATAAGCTGCATTAACAAAAGATGTAGTAAGGAATATGTCAAGAAACCATGTTTGAGATAGAGAAAAATATGTATAAGACATTTCTTCTCTGTAAAATTTCTCAGTAATGCAGATAATAAGTGCATAGAAGAAAATATAGCAGGAGTTTTAGAAAATGGTATTGAAGATAGGAAAAAAATGGTAATAATGTACAATAGCAATTGAGGTAGAAAGAAGAAATACTTCCAACTAGACTAGCCAGAAAATTGCTCATAAAAGCATGAAATTTGGTCAGAAAAACATAAAATGCACTGGCCAAAAGGGAATTCTCTAAGTAGAAGAAGAATGTATAAGTTGGAGATAGACTGGCAGAAGGCACATACTGGCTGGTTGTGGTTTTGTTGGATTATCAGGGTACAAGAGGGCCACTTGGGAGGAACTGAGTCACTGGACTGAACCCACCTTGCCACCTGGCTTTGCTCTCATGATTCTGAACCACCCAGAACTCTTGTAAAATGCTTTTACATTTTGTATCTTAAATAGTATGCATTCCTATTGGCATACATTGTTAGGACTATGGAGCATTTGAGGCAACTATGGATCTGTGTATACACTGGACACACAGGTCTCGCAAAGCTGGAGCTTGCTGGAATCTGCAAGTCTGCTGTCATTTCACCAAGTATAAGCAGAATGACTTCAAGTTTTCTGCAGTAGAGGCATTGGAAATACACACAGTGTTTTAGTAGGTTTATCATGACCGTCTGGGCTGAATTCACATTGTCAATATGATAGATCTTAATTTTTATATTTGTTTTCAGAGTTTTTCTTAAGGGAATGGTTGCCATGGAGTTTTCCCAGTAACAGTTTCTCAATATGTGTATTTTAGATTTGACGATACATATATATGGTGCTGAACTTATTACTGGCTATAAGTCAAACAATATGAATGCTGAGAACCGAGCCTGGGTCCTCTGAAAGAGCACGAAGCATCTTAACTACTTTGTCATTCTCCAACCTCATGAGATATATTTAATAAACAAAAACATATGATCCTGACTATATAATGTTATAATCATGAGGATAATAAATGTTTATCTTAATCGTCAATAACAAATTTAATCATATCTTTTCTCACTTTTCTCAGTGTCAGTCAAGTAACTTTAGTAGCAAAACAAAAGAGTCATGACTTTAATGCATCTGAATTGTGATTGCTGCTTTGATCTAAAATGTAATGCAGAGCTTCATTCAGAGACATTCTTTATACATATTCCCGGGGATTTCATGGAACTGGACATTCCACTATAAGACTACATGGCTTTGCAGGAGGATTTACGAATCATCACTGGGTTTCTGAGAATTGGTTTGGTTAAATATAGTAGTAAGACAGACTGTCAGAATGAAGACAGTTAGTTGATTACTAGTCACTTAGGTGACTGCTTTATGTGTATTACCAGGCAAGGGTGGAACCCCTCTATACTTAGATGGCATTCTTCCTGTAGATAGAACTATCAGAAAAAAGGAGCCATATTGTATGAAATTTTCACAAAAATAGGTAAATAATGCATTAATCAACTCTTCCTAAGTAGAACTCTAATTGAGAGCCTAGGGAAACAAGAATAGGTCTATATTCACAAAGTGGCATGAAACAAACACAGTGAGCCTTCTCTTTTCTTGAAAGCACACCTTTATGTTGATATCCTGGTCTGTCCTTGATCTACCATTTGCTGGACAGCCTTTCTTTCTGTTCACTTAGCTTAATAAAATATACGTTTGTCAATACATTAAGCATAGTTTTTTTTTAAGATCTTCTCTGAGGCAGTGTCCCACAGAGTGCTCACACATCATTTTCTTATTGCGATAAGATGCTCCATGCAAGGTGTTAAGGCCTAGGTCATCAGTTCTGCAAGCCATGGCCCAAAGTTCAACAACTGTGTAAGAACCCATATCTATGACATGACGTCTGTTTGGTGGCTCGACCTAATGACAGTGACAGAGATGGTCCTTTAAGAGATAGGATATTTTATTGAATCAGTCCACATCCTGCCTAAATTCTTTAGGACCATTTTTTGTTATTAAAAAAAGATCATATCTACTTTACTACAAGTTGATTTTACTTAAATCAGAACTGTCTAGTAAAAACATTGTTTAGTATTCACGATCTGAATCTCAGTGTGTGAATTAAATTATTGTACACATTAAAGGCCATGACACATTTGTTTCATAATAAATAAGGCAGTGATATTATTCATTAATAGCCTTTTAAAGATAAGCAGTTAAATCTACCCTTTCTTCCTTCTTAATTTTGGTGAAGATCATTTTGTTGATGTTCTAAGGAAGTTCTTCCTGGGATTCAACAAATACTGCCTCAAGGTATCTCCTGTCCAGGTGTTGCTTTTACTCTTGTTGGTATCCATGTAAAAGAATCCAGTGCCCTGTCTTCTGCCTAAACAGACCTGGAGATTTGGTCCAGTCTTATGCTTATCTCCCTTTTCTACAGTGTGGCACTGGGCACACCTCTGAACAAAAATCTTCTTGCCTTTCTCAATATCACCCATTTTTAATACACTTGCTGCTCTTCAACATCACTAATACTACAACCCAGACCCAAAGATGGACTTCTGGCTATTCAGCGAAGGACATGCTGGGCCACTGAGACTTTTTCTTAAGGTAAAGATAGATTAACAGAGAAGATAAGAAAAAGCAGATGAAACCAAAAGTGAGGAAAATAGACCCAAACCACAAATTTTAAGGTACCAAACACTTACTAAAATTGTTCATGTCTGATTATGCTTAACATTTTTAATAGAGAGGCAGGGAGTGGGGCAAGAGAAGACTGAAGGACAAGATCGCGTGCATGAAAAATAATGATAAGTTATTTAGAAGGAGAACTCTTTTTCTCTACTCGTCTTTATACAAGGAATATTTTGTGATATCATAAAATAATTTGATAATCTTCTAATTGTAAAGAAAGCCTTGAATGTTAGGGATCTGTTTCTTAGAGTCCTTTGGTGTAGAGGGAACTCATAGCACATCAATAAAGGCAGCTCTACAGGGGGCCTCATTAGAGAGTAATCAGAGAGTAATTGGTCCTCTGTGTAACATGCTGTCCTGGGGCTGGGCATTGGCAAACTAACGATTTAGGCATTAACACTTTGTGTGAAGTGCTTTACCTGATTTTTAAAAATATATATCCGGCCCTTAGAATAGGGCTACCTTTTCTAAAAGTTTAAGGTCTGAGACAAAGAACTGTGCTGGGCAGGATAATCCAGGTGGAGGATTTGAGGATGGAAAAAGAAGAACAAACATAAATTTAAAAATTAAAAAATAGCTCAGTGTTTTCCTTAAAGTAGACTGTACATCGCCAAATTTTGGGGGAAAATGTATTTTTCGATAATATCCTATTTATTTGTGTAAAAGAACGAATAGGACCAGAGGAATTTGTCTCTAGTAATTTCTGAGCTAGCCATGCTGTGAAATACATAAGATAGGATGTTTATCTACATATATAAGTGTAGTACTGCAGATAGCAACAGCAGCATAGCAAATAAGAATATTTCTTTCAATAAGAAAGTGATTAATTTTGTGGCATATGGGTAGATAGGGAGGAGGGGGAAGAGAGAGATAAGAAAAAAGTATACACATCTACAACTACTCTCACCAGTATCTATAAAAACGTAATGCTGAGCCAGGAAGGGATTTGGAGTCCTACAAGGGTGCTGCTTTATAATTCTGTTTCTATAAAATACTGAAATTCATCAACCCCTGGAGATGAGGTAGCAGCTGGAAACAGGGGGCTGAGGATCATGGGAAGGTTGTTCTTGCCCCGGGACAGAAAATACCATTGTGCTCAGTTATCTACCAAACAGTGCATGAAAAGTAAGTGTGTCCCTCTCTTTTTAAAACTATAGACACGCCTCCCACAAATTAGAACACCAATGCTGCTGACGCCACTGATACCATTTCTCAACTTCCCACCATGAGGAGACAAGCAGATTACTATTGCCAAAGAGGAACATTGTCACCTTTGGCTTTCAATTGTTTCCAGAGATGGTTGGTTTTGACCATTGGTTTGACTAACTCTAGAATTAGTTGGAGAAAGGAGGCTCAAAAAGGAATTGGCTAGATTAGGATGACCCATGGACAGGCCTGGGAGGGGATTTCCTTAATTGTGTTAAATGAAAAGAGGAGAACCACATTTAAATATGGGTGGTACATGCTCACCTTGTAGGCCCCGGACTGGATGGAAAGAAGAGAGTGAGCTGGGCATTACCACGTATACATTAGCTCATTACTCTGTGCTCTTGGCTGTGGATGTAACGTTACTAGAGCAAGCTGACTTTTCTGTAATGGCTGACTATAACGTGGAACTGTAAGCCAAATAGACCCTTTCTGTCTGGGTACTTTATCCCAGCAATGGAAAGGAAACTTCTCTTTCCTGATTCCTCTCATATTTACCCAGCAGAGTATTCGTTATCTCCGGATGTACAAAGCTGCACTAAACACTATATTTATGTGCCATGCTGACTAAATGTCCCTGGGGTTCACTGATCAGTCATCACCTCCAACCTGAGAGGTGTCTTCCAACAACTTGAAAGCACTCTGCAAGCGCATGTTAATAGATTTCTTAATCTGTGGTAGTTTTGCTTAGCACCAAAGAAAGACCCTAAAGCTGGTGTGGTTTCTACTCATGGTACCATCTCCACTTAATCATCATCACCGGAGAAACTTCCTCCCTCTGCCATCCTTCTGACCCCTGCCCCGCCCCCCATAGAGCTTTGTTCTCATGTTGTCTTTTTCTGCAGCCCAAGTCCCCTCCACTGTCAATTTTGTCCAAAATCATTGACATGTGACATTTTCCCCAAACTCACTGTTCTTTCTACTAACATAAGTAAAATGGCTGGGAGAATTTACCAACTAGTTGACTATTTTTTAATTACATTTGTATCTATGTGTTTCACTTGATGCTGTATTATTATAAAATAGCATCTTTCTCTTTAGGACTGCTCAGGACTATGCTGAGTATAAACTGAAAGTTAATGCCAGTACTGAAAACTAGGTGCGAGAGGGTAGGGGTTCTAGACAGGCTTTCTAGGAAATGTCTGGGGGAGAAAATACTCAGAATGAGAAAGACCACTGAAGAATACCGTGGACAGATTCAATATGCTTGAATGGTATAGTCAGCTTCTAATTTCAGAATAATTTCTCTCACACATGTGCTAAAGTGTAAAGAAACATCTAATAAGACTTAACACTTCAAAGTCATTAACTAACTAATTAACTAATGAATCCACAGAACAGCTCTGTGAGATCTGTATTAAGTATATACTGACTCACAGATCTTGTGTTGTTTAGGAACTTTTGTAGCTCTTCTCATCTCTGTTCTTCTCTGAGTCTTGAATATGAATTAATTAGTACTATGTGTTTACTCTAGGACACACATCAGCTTTCTCTCTGTAGAAGGGGAGTTTGATGCTGCTTAATGACATGAATTTTCAAATAGCCAAATAATTTCGGGACTTTGTCTAGTGGTTTGGGTTCCAAGTTTCAAATATTCTTTGACCTCTGTTACATTTTATTTGCCTTGAGGAGAAATGAAATTCCATGCCTATGCTGGCATATAGAAGGGGGCTCAATAGATGTCAAATGGAATTCGTTTGCATTGTGCCTTAGTTTCTTTTTTTGTTGCTGTGGCAGGTACTGTAACAAAAACAACTCAAGGGACAGAGGGTTTATTTTAGTTCACAGTTCAAGACACAGTCTATGTATGTAAGTAGATACCTGAAAGAACTTGTCACAGCTTGTCCTTAATGAAGACACAGAAGAGGTATGTATGTGTGATCTTGCTTAGAGCCTATTTCATTTCTACACTCCAGGATCCCAGATAGGGAATGGTGCTCCCACACTGGGTAAGTCTTCCCACCCAATTAAGGCCACAGGTATGGAAAGGCCATCTCTCAGATGATTCCCAATCTCCAAGATAACAATTAACACTAACCACTGCAAACGTCTTTGGAGAGTTTGCTCTTGCATAGTACAGTCATCATTTCACACCGAGTTTGCAAAATCTAAATATTAATATTGTGATATGTCTCTCCAAATGCCTACATTGGTTTTATGGCAGAAATCAACTATTTTTTTTAAAAAAAAACACAACAATCATTTACTTTTAAAGGGCTGAGGAGATGATTCAGTAGTGGGTACTTGCTGGCAATAACAAAAGGTGCTTGCTGACAGACACAGCAACCTGGTTGGAATCCTGGAAACTGACATGATGGAAGAAGAGAACTGATTAGTGCAAACTGTCCTCTGACCTCCACGTATATACACACATGCATGGATGTGCGCGCACACACACGCGTGCGCCGCACAGACACACACACACACACACACACACGTAATTAAAAACTAGTCAACTAGGTGGTAAATTCTCCCAGCCATTTGACTTATGTTAGTAGAAAGAACAGTGAGTTTGTGGAAAATGTCTCATGTCAATGATTTTGGACAAAATTGACAGTAGAGGGGTCTTGGGCTGCAGAAAAAGACAGCATGAGGATGAAGCTTTTCGGGGGTTCAGAAGGACGAGAGAGGGAGGAAGTTTCTCCGGTGATGCTGATTAAGTGGAGATGGTACTGTGAGTAGAAACCACACCAGCTTTAGGGTCTTTCTTTGGTGCTAAGCAAAACTACCACAGATTAAGAAATCTATTAACATGCGCTTGCAGGGTGCTTTCAAGTTGTTGGAAGACACCTCTCAGGTTGGAGGTGATGACTGATCAGCGAACCCCAGGGACATTTAGTCATCATGGCAAATTGCTGAACTGGCAACTAAGTGTTTAAATCAGGCCTTCCACCTTGCCACTCAAATCAGCTTGCTGTTCTGTGTAAACACCCAGCCAGATCAGGCAAAGGTTTCACTTAGCACCTGCTGAGCCCATGTGCTAACTTTCTCTCTGTTTATCTTCAGAATTGTCTTGAGTTGTGAAGTGGTATCTTATAGATGACCAAACAGTTGTCGTATCATGTCATTAGCCTAACCAAACCCAAAGCTGGGCTTTACTTCAGCTCTCTGCAACACCAGGGATTAAAAGCAAGTCTTCCATGCAGTGATTTGATTGGTGTACCTTTAAATGTCTGCAGGTCTCATCTGTGCGACGGTGACTCTGCAAATACCAATGGACTGATTTCAGAAGCACTTGCGTATAAAAACCACTTCTGTCTTTTTAATTTTTCCCCCTCTTGATTTCCCTCGCCAGCCCCCTCTTTGAGCCATGCTCTGACTCACTCAGCTTGAATTCTGGCTGGCACGGCCAGTGCAGTCAAGGCTGCAGCTGTTGGCATCCCCCCCTCTCCAGCTCGTCTTGAGGTCTGCAAATGAGCCTTGCAGACTGATACTGTGTTCTGCAGTTTATTTGACAAATCGCTTTTGTGGCCTTTGAGTTTCCATAGAACTCATAAATCCCTGCAGCTGATGGAGGCTGTTTATCAGATTCAAATTCCATACATGAGGAAGTAAAGAGGTGAGGATCCTTGCATTCAGAGTGGACCCCCACCCTTCAGATTTATCTGAAAATTATACATAAAACTACCCTGAGAGCAAGCTAGGATATTCTCCTGCTGGTGCCTGCCTGCAAATGACTTCTCCCCTTCTGTCATAAATCATGTTAGCATCTTTTAAAATGTGCCTAAGAAATGTATTTGGTGTTTCCAGTGCTGGTTTAGTGGCTGAATTGTGTTGGGGCAGTCTGTTTGCCTCATCACGTTCTGGGTGACACTGGAGTAAAATGGGAACTCCGGCCATTCAGCTGCGGGCTCTAAGGAAGCCCGTTGTATCTGTGCATTTTAATGAACTGAATCAGCTGAGGAAATGTCTCCACTGTGGTGTAGCTGTCTGCCTTTGGAAGCACCTCCCTGCACACACAGAGGACTTCTTTCTCTTAAACTGTCTTTCCTCCATGCTTGTGAAGAGTTTGGGGCTTTTTTGTTTTCTCTCCTTCTCCCCTTAAATTACAGGTGGAGAAGGTTTAGTGAACTCTAACACCCAGGAGCAAGCTTGGTTGCATTCTTGACAGCACTTGGTGCTGAAACACAGCTGCGGTAGCACTCATGTTTCCCATGGGGCACGCAGCAGCAGTTAGGGACCCAAGTCGTGTTGGCATCTTCACTTGGAAACAATTGAGAAAGGAATGGGAGATCAGACAGGGCTTCTTCCTATTCCTTGAACTCATCCGCGGGCCACTGTGAGCTCAGCCAACAAAATGGGAACCATTTAACCATTTTTTATTTTAGCACAGTGTATTGTTATATCTTAAGACTGAGCTGACTATGAGGAGATAGTTGTGGTTAAAGATGTGTGTACAGATCTCATCGCTGGGATTTTACTTGACGGCCTCCCCTAGAAAACTGCTAAGTGTTTCCAGAATATTTCTTGCCTCTATGACTGGCTACAAGTTAGTTAAGCACCTGCTTCTTTCATTATATTGCTTTCAGATATTTCGTGCAAAATCGTTAAATTGAAAGGAGATTAATACAAAATTCAGAACAGTGTTTTGCGTGCACTCAGGATGCTCAGCGGCCCTCTACCTGAGTTAGTCCCAGAATAGTTTATTACTGAAAATAAAAATGGCTATAAAACCCAACCATTCCTATCCTTCCTCTTCTTTAACATGGTTGCAAAAGTTTGTAAGAATTGAAAACAATAATAATGTAGATACTGGGACTGAAGCAAGAGGGACATGGATTTAAAAGGATGAGATGATTGTACTGGAACCTTTGGATGGACAGGACAAGACAGGCAGAGTGAAGCTCATATTGGAAGATTTTAAATTAGGTTAGCTTGGAATTACAGGTAGGCAGCAAGAAAACATGCTGTGGGGCTCTTGGAGATTTTTATGGCCATACGTGTTTATGAAGAAGAGGTTTCATTACCACCTTCCCATTACTTCCTAAGATCAATCTGTTCTGTTGGCGGCAACTTTTACCACAATCCAAACCTGAGCATCACCTCACATGGAAAATAATAGCCTATATGTCTACCCCGTTTTACAAACCATAACTCAAATGTGTCTTAACACAGAATAGGGAGAATGTAGTTTCTACTCTGAATTAAGTGGCAATTTACAAAATTACAGTTTTTCATTTAGAGCCTCAAAGATCTTGAATACAAATAGAATATTTTGCTCTCTATTTCAGTAAATTATTAGACTGTATCATTTTAATTATTGGTTTTCTAAGAGTTTAAACATTGTTACTGTTTCCCTTTTATTACAATCTGAAGGTCCATATTCGAGTTGTGTAGATAAGCTTATAAATAAGGGTTGGATGGAGAGACAAGCAGAAAAACAACTAATGTGAAGGTGAGAAAGAAGAAATTCAGTAGGGAGTCAGGGACGGATGGAAGGGAGGGGATGAAGCCATGTGCAGGCCTTGGATCCCATGTGATTCGTATGCTTTCTGCATGGTTTATTTTTTTTCTGAGATGAATACAATGATGAACACCACCACAGAACTGTAAGATTTGGTACCTCCAACTGTATAGTTCTTTGGAAACGGGTGTGATCAGAAAGTTGAGACCCTGCAGCCTAGCCCCTGGGGAGAGGGTAGGGCTCCCCCTTTGAATGGGAAGAGAGGTGAGGACTCAGAATGCACCCAAAGCAGGAGCTACACAAAGACCTAGATAAAGAGCCATCTAAACTCAAGACCAGAAGACATGCTCCAGGAACAGGTGGTCCAAGAGAAGTCAGGAACTCTGCCTCCACTGAAACAAAGTGGAGTAATTAAAATAAAATACTATTCCTCGGGTTTTTAAAAGCTGTTTTTCACTCTCAAATACTGTGGAAAACAGTCAAAGCCCTGAGAACTATCTTAAGGAAAAGCCACTGTCAGATCATTCCCAATATAGGAACAATTTTACAACTGAGCGTAATTGCCTATGCTCTACTTTAAAGAGTAAGTTTTGAAATTGCCCCAGTGATAAAATGGAATATTATATGCATCAGAATAGGATATATCTCATATATAATATATTGTGCATATGCATTTATTCCAAAGAAATGGTATTGGTTCTGAGTTGTTTGTAACAGTGCTTTAGCACAATGGCCAGAAAAATCTGCACCAATGACCATTGCAAAAATTAAGAAAAGGGAGGATCCGTTTGCTCAGAATGTTTGCTAACATTTTAAGAACTCAAGCAGCCTGTGGCAAGTTTCAAACCTGTCATAGGTTTCAAGTACAGAAAAGAGGGCAGAGTGAGACAGGAAGGGGTGTGGAGTAAGTAGAAGTTGGCTGTGTCTTAAAAGGACTAAGATGATGGGGACCTGAGAAGGAGGAAAGGCGTTTCTCACAGAGGAAAGTTCAGTCCACGAGCACAGAGGCAGCAAAGCACACGATGTTTCAAGAACCACCTTGTGTCAGAGGCGGGGAAAGGTCCCAACATGAAGGTAGAGAGTTTTGAATTTAAAGGAAATCTCATTCCAATTAAAACTATGTTGGAATATGACTATTAAACTGCCCGCAAGTGCTTAGATATTAAAGGAGGGAGTCCTGATCATATGTCAAGTCTGTGCTGTGCTTTTTTTTTTTATCATCTTGGAGTACTATCTTTTGACTATCCAATAAAGTAATACATGCTGTGCAGTTACAGCAGGAAAAAAGCACATAAACGTATTTTTAAAAACATGCTGACTTTTGGTCCTTCTGCGACTGTTCCATGATGGTTTTTATCTTTTTATGCATATTTTTAAACAAAGAAGCTGAAAGTCAAAGCTACATAGTTTTTATGTGTCAGAACAAGATTTCAAAGGAGCTGTTGAAGGCTCAGTAGCCCGCCTTCCAAGCTGCCTCTTCAGGGAGGGGCTGGAGTGGAGGGAAGGCATAGCATGGTAACTCAGTGAGTGAATTTCTCAAGCATGGCTTAATGGGTAAGGACTGATCATTTATCCTGCCGTGGGTTCTCTAGCTGAGAAGACAGGTGGAGGCATCTCTGAAGGATGATTGAAAAGGAATGTTTGTAAAACCATTTCCTCCGTGAAGCATCTTCCTCGATCCTTTCCTTAGTCGTCCCACTCATGGCTTACTCGTGGCATACACCTTCCTACCTTTAGCTAAGACAGGAGTTCGTCTTTTTGGATCCTTGGATGGCATATTTGCTCTGGATCTGGGACGAGACATTTAGTCAGGCGTGTGGACCTGCTGGGTGAGGGATTTCAGCGCATACGATCTTTTTAAATAGAGAAACCCACGGGAGGCCTAGAAGACAGAGGGCAGATATGCCACAGCTAACTCTAGGTTGCACGGAGACAAGAGCCCAGGCTCTCGAGCATTCCACCCGTGGCACAGACAGAACAACAGAAGCCTCTCTAAAGTGGGGAAGGGGGAGGAATGTGAGACTCAGATTCAGGATTCCAGTGACAACCTTGGAGGCCAAGTCAGTCGTCAAGAGGGTTAGATCCAGAATGCCCATCATTGCGGTTATGTTTGAAGTGAAATATATGATAAGAGTCTGTAGACTATTATAAAAAATCTACTAAGAAATTTCCTCTTTAATTTACAGCTACCTTGATGGCTTTGCATTTTAGTATAAACTAATAAAGACCCCACACATCAGCGTGTATTAGACCATAAAAATGAGCAGAGCAGAGCCCATAAAAATATATGTAGAATTTTACATTTTACTACTCAATCCTCCCTGTAAAAAAATAATAAAAGGACTAAGTGCATTCTGCCTTTTCATAATGCGAATAGGATGGAGTGAATGCCAGAGGCTGGGAAGAATGCAAGACTGGCATATTAACATTTAGTTAGCAGTTAGAAAGACCATGTGCAAGTCCCTGGAAATCACATACCAAGGAGAAGTAAAGGTGTATAACTTGGGTTATAATGCCCTGCTTGAATGGGATGTGGGTTACCATTAAAGAAAAGCTATAAAGTAGAACAAGTGTAAGATAGATTTATAGGATATGGACCTTTCAGCATCATCTTCTACCAAATGACAAGCTTGGTGGACAACAAAACACATTTACAATATGGCTTCTGCCATATCACACGTTTAAAAAATACTCTATTTAATTCCCAAGCTACAGATGTTGCTTTGACTCCCAAAGGGCATAAGGCAGTACACAAACAAAACACTCATACTTTGCACTTTAAATTTTTGTGCAAGATGGACAAAGCCTTTTCCTAGATCAACACTGACCTCAAAGAGCATTGTTTATGTTGCACCTGTTATCACTGTCGGAGCATAACTTTCGCTGCTGTAATCATCTCTACGAGTCTTTAAGGCTACTGCCTTTGTCCAATAGCGTACGATATATGCAGGTTTCTTTTAATGCTCTCGCTGACATTCTGATTAATGGCATACCAGGTAGAAACAGAACGTATGAGAGATCAATATTAATGGCTAGGAAAACTGTAAGTGAAACAGTCAGATGGAGCCACAAAATCCACAGGACGCTAATATTTAGCTTTCCACACCCACTGCCAGTTGGGTCTTCCCAGTTGGTCAATAAACTGCAGCAACAAGAACGCTGAGTAAGGATTTATATTTAAACAAAGCCCTATGCTTTTTGGTGGAAAAATAGAAGAAATAATGAATCTTTGGCAGAAATTGCCTCTGCTGAATGTATGTAGAAGTTGCTTTATTGCTCAATATGTGAGGCCAAAACTCCACTTTTCCTTCCTAAGAAAACAAAATTCTGGTTATTGATGCTGTTAGCTGATGAAATACAGCTGACACCTTCCACACCTAAAGTCCTTTATTCCTGGTTTTGAGTTAGATGCTAGGGTAAGCAAAGAGCTTCAGCGTTTGTGAGGCTAGCAATTCAATTGCATCTTCTCACTTTTCTTCCACTGAAATCAGAAAGCACTGTAGAGGTAGGTGTTCAACAGGATGTAGAGAAAGAGGGAAGGGCCATTTGGCTTTCATTTATGTAATAGTTAATGATTTATGTAACATTTAAGGTAAGTGCATCTTCTCCTGGATAACTGTTGCTCTCTTCAGTAGAATGATTTATATACCGAAACCAAGTTTTATGTGCACGTGATGGCAGCACAGTGGGCTCTTTCACACAAAGGGAGCAGCCAGCTAAGAGTGAGAGACAAAAGCAAAGAGTGTCCTTGGGAGAACCCCGGAAAATAATAAGAAAACACAGAGAACTCTTAGGAAGTGATTGATTTCTATTTCAGAACTTGCTGGGGAGGACAGACAGAATAGTCTCTGTTTCCCCCTGAGATAGGCTCATAGAATCCCTGCCTTTAGGTGGTAGTTGTAACAGAGATGCTCTCTGCTTCGTCTTGGGCTGTGACTTAGACATCTCTTTGTTTCTGTTCCTGGGGTGCTCCTCACAAAATCTGGAGCACTAACCCAAGAACGTTCACCTGCCAGCTCACATTTCTTCAGTTTCTCTCTGCTCCCTAGCTGTGTCACAGGAACTCAGCTAGCAAAGAGAAAGTTCATGTTAACTTAAATGGTAAGAGTTTTGGAATCACACTCACTAATCACATACTTGAAGAGATGACCATCCTCTGATGGTGGAGAGAGAACTGGGATTGTGGCCTTTCTTTGATTAATTATTTAATTTGCAGGAAAAAAATAATAAAAAAATCTAGCTATATACCTCCTTTTTAAAAACTGTCTGGTTCCCAATGGTCATAATTACTAGCAAAGGTAAAGCGGTTCTGGCTCTAGAGTTCAAAGCTTTTGTCAGGCTGTATGGGACGGAGACCAGGATGTCAGCGTCTGTGGCCCATGTGGCAATAGGTGCTGATCTTGTAGAACACATGGGCTGTCCCAGTGCTGCTCAGAAGTGGGCCATCTCCCCACATTAGTGGATTTGTCAGTACAAAGTCAACAGACTCAGTGATGCAGTGTGTGGGGGTGGGGGTGGGGGTGGGAGGCAAGCAGACTCCACGAGGAAAGCCTCTGGCCTACTTGAGATGCAGATCAAATTTTGATTGAGTTTGGTAAGTTTTTAACTCAGTGTTCTCTGGTTTGTGTTTCTGTGCTGATTATAGGTATCACATCTATCTACCTATCTATCTATATATTAATATGATTATTGATAAAAATCATAGCTTTTCTTTTATTCCCTGAGATGGATATAAAGTAATTCAACATGAAGAATCTTCATCTTTGTGGGAGTCAAAAGGTGTCAGTTCTAGACTCCTTGATACAAAGTACTTTTTACTTTTTGACCTGCACCAAACAGAATAGCAGTAAACACAGCGGAACATCTCACCAAGTGATGTTTCAAAAACAAAAAAAGAAACAAACAAACAGAGATCATTGAGAAAAAGAACTTTTGACATTCACTTTTCCCCAAACTGTGAGCAGTCATTAGTGCAAACCAGTCTGTGTGTGGGCGTCTTCCAATTTTGAAAAGTTGAGAAATGTACCTGAGTTGACTTAGCAAATGTCAGAAAAAAATGGAACTAGGTCTTAATTTCTAGACTTTCTATTCTGTCATGCACAGCTGTGATATCTTTTCCCCATGTGAAATACAATTAACCTTTAGTTTCCTTTTTGTAGTATTCTTATCACAGTCTACCCAATTATCCAAAACCGCCAATGATTTTGGAGGCTAAGTAAAATTCAGGTCCAGTTTGCTTGACTCCTATGGCTAAGGACACGGTGCCTTTCACGTGTCTGTATAGGGTGATAGTGTTTGGTTAATGTTTACGAGCCATTTACCACACACTATTTAATATACGGTATTCTGTTTCTTTTATGATGTTTGGTTTTCAAATTTGCTGGTAGTATTCTTCCAGCCAGGTTTGTCCTAAAAGCCCCTTGTTTTTAACATATGTAGCAAAGAGAATACAAGGACGGTAAAGGTGCCCAAGGTTAGCTACAGCTCTGGATCCTAATTATAACCCTGAAGAGGGGGGGGGAAGAAACTCTTGGCTTTTGAATTTTTTGTTTCTCATTGTTCAGTTCTCATTTGTTGTGCCCGGAGCTCATTCTGCCTTCAGCCCATTGGGCTAGGACTCCTATCCGATGCTTGCCTAATCCACATTTTAAGTAAGCAATTTGTGTTCTCATATTGGTAAATGTCAAAGGAAGAGACACTCCGAGCACCTACAGCATCCCAACATCCCCTGCCAAAGCTGTGAATGTGACGCTGCATTCTTCTCCCCCAGAAGGAGAGCATAATTTCATTATCCATGAATCATCGCCTCTTAGACTGTACCATCCTTGTCAGAGAGCCTAATAGCACCACTGTTTAGCTAGCTGCAAAGGAGGGAGGAAGGAGGAGGGAGAAAGCCCCCGGGACGAAGCACAGGTCACTGACATGATCAACAAACCGGAGAGCAATTCTCATGCCCGAGAGGAGGCCTCCCTCTCTGGATATAGCCTGCCATATCTACTGACCAGCAGGAATTGATCCTGAGTCTCTGTTTATCAATATGGGCAGCTGTCTCCCCAGCCTAAGTTACCCTGTTTCCTGATCCTGACCATGAACAATAATAACACCATAAAAGAAGCTATCACAGACTATGTTGGCTAATATTGATGAATACAGATGCTTAAAACATTTATCTATTTTTTTATTGCATTACTGCTTGTTTTGTGTCTTTGGGCACTTATTTCCAGGTCTCAATGCCAGTTTTATGGGTTTTCTTTCTGTTATCACTGAGAAAATAAGCAAACATACATAACCTTGATAATAGGCATGATAATTATACTTCACAGGAAAGCTAATGTTAAGTATGATGCACAGAGCAGAGAAACCTGTGCTGCCAATAAGTTCAAAAAAGAAAAAAAGGCAAAAAGTCAAAACAAAACAAAAAAATCCCTAAAAATGTTTGAACCATTGTGGTTACTGGAATCAGCCACTAGAGGTCAGTGCTACTCTATAGAAATCAGCATTGCCATCATATTTTGGAAGTTGACTCACCAAACCAAGTTTTTTTTTTTTTTTTTTAAAGGTTGAAAAATCACTGGGAAGATGTCATGTCAACATCCTTGGAAGGTACAAAGTCATTTAAAACGAATATATCTTGCATAACATTGTAAAAGTCTCTGACTCAGAACCTCTGTGCTGCTTCCGCACCTTGTGTGGGGAGGTTGATAGATAAATGAAAAAAACAAACACAAATCAAAAAACACAAACATTCAGTTCCAAAGACTAAACTCCATTTGCCTTCTGTTTTCAGGAAGCAATAAAGGTCTGAGGCTCGCTTCTGCGTCCATGGGCCTCCACGGAGCAGCTCAACAGGTCAGGCCGTCCATGTCGGTTTCTCCTCTTAGAGGGAAACTGGACGGCTCATGTAAATTTGCAATAGAAAAAAACAAATGGCAAGGATTCTTCTGCAATATGAAGTACATTTTAAAGACTTCTAGAAACAAATCCATGGTATATGGTGTAGAAGTGACACGGGGCCCGACACAGGACAGGAACTTCTGACCAGCTTACCAGCTGGCTTTCTCAAGTGACAATGGTATAGGAACAGCTCTCTAACCGGGGCGCCACAGACGGGTTCTCAGGGCATTTGACAGCTGGAAAAGAGTCCTTTTCAAAGGAGAGACATGTGTTTAAAACTTTTTCCCTTGTAATTTCATGCCCTGAATCAAAATGTGATATGTCATTTCTAAGGCATTTCATTTGGTTTCTTATCAGCCAATAAATCTCTAGGTAAAGGGAGGCATTAAAATGCACAGCATTCAAAATGTTGCTCATTCATTTAATCTCACCATCAGCTATACACACCAAGTGGCTTTGAATCTTTGGAATACTTTCGATACAGCAAACATGTTTCATATATCTTAGTGGCATCACAGCGTTAATAATTTGAAAATAAATTTAAAAATATATATAGCTGTCAGTTTGCCTTGACTAGATGTGTTTGTTTCCCATGATAAATAAGGCAGAGGGCCAAGTCAAAGAATAGAAATGGGCTTTTTTTTCCACTTCAACAGTGCATTTAATTAATACAGTCATCTTCATAGTACAGATAAAAATGAGGCTGACCAAAGGAAAAAAATTAGATGAAATATGAATTTAACTGACAGTATAGAAAAAAATGTAAAATTACAATTTCAACGAAAACCGTCTCAGTAAGTTCGGTCACCCAGCTAATGAGAATGTAAGATCTATCTGCATTATTAATCCACTGGGACTCTGTAGCCATTTATCATTAATAAATGTATACTCAATGGTTAGTCATGAGTAAACGTGTGCTTGTGATGCTCTTCTGAGCTGGCACCTGGTCTCATCAAAGTACCTTGAGAAATTCGCTTAAAATGTTGCATTTCCTCATTGCTAATAGAAGTATGGTTTTAATAATCTGGATTCCTTGCTATTATATTTCATGTTGCCTCGTCTAGATTTTCCCTCTCAACCTATGGAAGACCTCCATACTCTATAAAAATGCTAGTAAGAAATAGCCATTCACTTTGTCTTTGCGATTATTATTATTAACTATTATTATTTTGTAGTAACTGTTTTGAAATAATAGGGATATGGTCAAAGACATAAGGCCTGGCCAGTCATATGGTGAACCATCCTTAATGTGAAAATCATTATGGTCTACTCCCAGATTAAAACTGTTCATCTGAGAGAGAGGGGGGGACAAAGGGGGGTGACAGAATACATATATTTTTCCCAAACCTCATAAATACAGAGGGTGTGGTATCCATGCTGCAGTTAGTAGACTTTCACCAATGACATAAAAACATGCATTCAGCTTGCAGGCTGCCAAGCAGGTTCTGTACAGAATTGTACTGACGGATGAGTTACATTACAGATGAACACAGGGACACAGCGATGTCAACAACAGCGGAGCAAAGGCAAACTGTCACAGTGTCAGTCTTTTCCCCCCAGGGTTGATTGTATGCCTGTATCAAGGTGGTGGTAGAAGCATCCTTTTCAGGGATACTGCTGAAGGATGCACAGACACCTGAATGAAGGGCCAGTCATCAGGGGCCTGGTGTGTGTAGCACACATCACAGGACACTACAGCACAGCCTCACAAACCCTGAACAGGACAGCACAGAGCTCAGGATGCTATTAACTACACGGGGGGTCTCAGAAAATAAGCTGCAAGGAGACATCCCGGGAAGATCCCAGCCACATGTGTGAGAGGGTGCTTTACATCAGCAAGCCTTGTCTCTGAACTCCCTCCTTTCCAGTGGTCAGACTGCTTCCTCCGATGTGCCTAGCTAATGGTCTGGTTGTGTAACCAATCAACGTGTTTAGGGAGCACACAGACTGGAGGAGATTGATAGGGAGTCCCTTAGTTTGATATTACAGGGATGAGGATATAAGATAAAGCCGCCAGTCTCAAACTTCATGCACTCACTGTCCTTGTGTTTTGCAGTCATCTGCTCTAACCCTTTGACACTTGACCTGGTGCTTGCCTTGTAATTCCCAAACCCCTGGAAACTGCCCGGGGCCGCTTTAATCCACCACCCTCTGGGATAGAAGACAGGCATTGTTTCTCATTCCCAGGCTCTATAGCGTGCCACAATAAATCCTCTCCTCAGATTCATTCCCCCCTCCAAGGCCCTGGGATCCTCTCTCTCCCTCCCTCCCTCTCTCCTCCCTCCCTCTCTCCTCCCTCCCTCCCCCCCTTCCAGATTTGCCAAATGAACTGCAAAACACCCAAAACTGAAGATTTGACCCTCCCAGGTGGAGAATAAGATCAGGTGTGGGGGAATCACTCGGGAAAAGAAGTTTGTTTTTTCTTTGTGCATTTTTTTTTCTGGAAACCAATGTGATGTTAATGAAATCCATAAAAGGGGCTCATCCAATAGGCATGGTGTTAAACCAGAGTTTCAGCTTCATATTGATTGTGGTATTAAAATTTCAATGGGTTGATTATTTATGGAAGGAAAATGACCCAGTATTATGAACACACTCTCAGAGACAGGGAAGGCCCTTGCCAGCACAGTGAGGAGGGAGGGGAAGGGGGAGGGGCACCGTGTTCCCTTGATAGTCAACAGAGTTCAATAAAGCACCACTTATTTTCCCAGCTTTTAAGAGCGCTCCCTCTCTCTCTCTCTGATTTGTTTTGTTTGGAAATCGCAATGGTTCATACCTCACATTCCCTGGAGCCCGACTTGCTATAGGTGCAGGGTCCCGTTCCGTTCAGCAGCATCTCGCTGGTCTCCGTGTTGGTGGGTTTATAATCTACATAAAATTCCTGGGTGCCGGGAGTCATTTGCTTGAGCGATTGCCGTTTCTTCTTCCGGTGCCTTCGCATGAGGGAGCGCTGCTGCAGCTGCTTCATGCTGGCGGGGTACCGCTTCCAGGACACGTACATCACCAAGAGGATGACCAGCACCGACAGAAAAAGGGCAACGCTGCCCGCGATGATCTTATGGAAGGAGATGTGCTCCGTGTCCACATCTGTCTCTGGGCTGGGTTCAGTAGCTCCCACCGTGGGGGGCAGCGGAGGCTTGCTCTCGTGCTTCGGCCTGGGGAGCTTGGGCTTAAACGTGGGCTTGGGGAGCGCCCTGGCTAGGTCAAACCTCTCAGTGGTGCTTTTGCCACAGATGCTGTAGTTCTTCACTGCGTCGATCACGTTGACCCCCTGCAGCTCTTTGGGACTGGCGCAGATAATTGTATTCTCTCTCAGCCCTTTAAAACTTTTCAGCCAGTTTACCAGAGAACAGATATTCCTACTGCATTCCCATATATTCCCGGCAAGACTGATGTCATTGAGAGAGATCCAAGAATCCAGAATCTCTTGACCAATAAATGTGAGCTTGTTGGAATCCAGGTTGAGGCGCTGCAGGTTGGGGACGCACTGGAAGACACTGGGTCCACTGAAGGCTTCGATCTCATTCCCGGATAGGTCAAGCCTCTGTAGGGAACTCCAAGTCCAGGACATGGTCTGCCCTATGACACTGATTTTATTCCACTGCATGTACAAGTTCTGAAGGCTTACCAACCTTGGGAAAAGTGCCAGGTTGAGCTTGGAAAATTGATTGTGCTCCAGGTGAAGTTCTTTGAGCCTGATCATGCCTGCAAAGACATTCCTGGCTAAACTTCGGATCCTGTTATACCCCAGGTCCAGAAGTTCCAGGTTGCGACAGTCTTGGAAGATCCGCACCGGGATGGTTCTCAGGGAGTTGGAGCGGAGGTGTAAACTCAGCAGCTTCCTTAAGCCCCGGAACTGTTCAGATCCCAGAGAATGGAGCTGATTATAGGACAGATCCAAGTTCCGCAAATTGGTCACAGGTCTGAAGGTGTTGTTAAGAAAATAAGAGATTCTGTTGGAACTCAGAATCAACTCTTTGAGCCTGCGTATCCCATTGAAAGCATTCTCGTCAATATTGCTGATATGGTTATGGTCAAGGTAGAGCCAGGTGAGCTGGTTGAGCCCTTTGAACTGGTTATACTTAAGTTTTTGGAGGCTGTTGTAGCGAAGGGATAAGCCCAAGCAACCGGCTGAAATGCTTGAAGGGATCTCCTGCAGTTTCTGAGATTCACAGTAGACCATTTTGCCTTCGCACCTACAACCCTTAGGGCATCCTCGTTCAGCAGAAGAAAGCATTGTCAGTAAAACAGTGGGGGCCAGAACCACTGCTACAGCTGATCCGCGCAGTAGCCTAATTACATTGAAACCTGGAAATAAAAATAACTCAGAAAAGTTATCCCCCCAAAAGGAACGCATTAAATAAAAAGCAAGCAAAACTAGCCACAGATATTCGGAAATGTAAACATTCAACACCAAATATCATCTTTGCAGTCTAAGGATACTGTATATTTCTAATAGTTAAATAAAGAAATATGTCCACTGATTATCAAATTTATAGTCTTAGACCAGAGAAGGATAATTTTTAAAACAATTAAAGCAGAATTATTACATAGACTTAGGAGATTTTTTCCTTTTTTTTTTTTTAAGAAGGAAAGAAGAAAATGACAAAACATACCCATCCTTTGTATTGTTCAAAGGCCGTCCTTAGGTCTTTTGCTTTGGCTTAGGGGCCGCCTGCATGACAGCCCCTGTCAGCTGCAGTGTAGTGAGTCAGGGCTCGCTGACACCCAGGAAGAAAAATTGGACCCCTTGGGAGATGGACCGATTTTGGAACATTATTCTTTACCAGCCATGCAGAACACTCCAAGAACAAATAAATCCCAACACCGCATTCGCAGCAAAACATCCGAGTCTTCCTAGGTAATAGGATCTTCATGGATATTACGTTTTTGCATCTTTACAGTGTGTGTGTGTGTGTGTGTGTGTGTGTGTGTGTGTGCGTGCGCGCGCGCGTGTGTGTGTATGTTAAAAAAAAAACTGGCTTCTACAATTTCTTCTCAAAACCCATGATGTATTCCTCTAGGCAACGTGGGGCTACCTGTACTGCCACATCTGTATTCCATAGCTCGGCGGTCGGTCCCGTGGCGGTGAGCACCCAGTTCAGCCACGGAGCTGTGTTGGAGCCCAGAAGGCAGGAGAGCCCGGTTCCGCGCACTCGCTCAGCTCACTCCTGCAGACTGTCATTCTGAAAGCTGCTCGGACTGTTGCTTCAGTTTCAGTGAATGCAGTCTTATGTAAAGCTGCCCCCAGTGGTGAGCAACACTATGGGCATGTGCAGAGCTGGCTCTCTTTTATTTTGCAAATGAGCAGGCTCTGCTGGAAAATGAATGATTCTTTCTGGGTGGCTCAATAGGAAGTGAATGGTCAACGTAATCAATAACTAGCAGCGTTTTCGTGATTTCCAAGTCTTGTTTTACAATTTGGAAACGTCTGTACTGTCTGCGTCTGCCGAATCGCCAAACATGTGCTTCCCAGAGTTTTTTCTAGAGCTTGACGTTAAGTTCACGGATCGAATGTCAATTTTTCTTAACCTCAGTGTAGGCTTTGAGCTGAAATTTATAAAATGAATTATTGAGCTTTTCCCAAAGCTGCATTAAGAGCATGTCTGTCTGACCTCTTGGAGTCCCAGTGATTATATTATGCAAGGTGTCTCAGGACGCTGAACTGCATCGGCTTTACAATAGAGAGGATGACTAATGACACGCAAATTAATAGGTCTAATGGCTTTTCTGATTTTCCCACAAAAGATATAATTGGTTTAATGGCTTATGACTGGGCTTGTTTTGGTCACTGTGGGCTTTTTTTTTTTTTTAATCAGGAGAGAAATAAACCTTTTTTAGTGCTAGTATTAGAATCCAAAGATCATTTGGTTCATAGTTTATTGATGTTGCTTCTATTTATTGCACTAATAATATTTATCTAATGCTTTCCAAGTTCTTTAAATGAGTAGATCATCCTGTTTTAGCTTTCTTTTATATATATATAATTTTCTCTTCTTCTTTTAAAGATTTTTATGTGTGTTGGTGTTTTGCCTTCATGTATGTCTTTGTGAGGGTGCCAGATCCCCTGGGAATTGGAGTTACAGACAGTTGTGAGCTGCCATGTGGGTGCTGGGAATTGAACCCGGGTCCTCTGGAAGAGCAGCCAGTGCTCTTAACCACTGAGCCATCTCTCCAGACCCCTGTTTTATCTTTCAACAGTAGCAGTGTGCAGGTCCCACTGCAATCTCCATTTCAAAGGTGAAGGACCTTTGGGTCTCAACGCGGCCACCAGCTCAAGGCTCCAGAATACAGCAAAGCAAGGCGTACAGAGCTTCCTCGAAGAACCAAATCTGTCTTGGCTCACAGCCACCAGTTCCTTCCCACTGGCATTTCTGGTCTCGCTGAATCTGGCGAGAATAAGATAAAGGGAGGGCGGTACTGAGGCTGTACAGAGGGCACTCTTGTTCTCTAGAGTGGGACCCTGTGAGTTTCCTTAGTCTTAGAGCAAGTGAGGGGCAAGCAAAGGTTAGTCTCCTGATTAACACTAATCCTTGCTAAATTTATCAGCTGGGTTACCCTGAGCAGCTTGCTCACCATCTCTGGGCTTCAGTTTTCTTGCCTGCAAAATGGCCGTAAGAGTAAAATTACTTCATAGGCGTACTTTGAGTATTAAGTTATATTTTTCTTTTGAATGTGGTACTGGGGATTGAACATAGGCCCTGAGCTATAACCTCACCCCTATGCTATCTTAATATCTTAAAGTGCTTAGCTCAGTGTATGTCACGTAAGTCGAATAAATATTAGCTATGTGCTGATGTTGCTTTTTAATATTGAATATTGGCTGCATTAACAGTCTGAGGTTCACAAAGAACTACTTTAGCGAGTGGTCTTTTATATTATATTCAGTGGGAAAAGTTCTTGTCTCTTCATCATCTCCATTTTCTTTTAAAATTATTTTAGTTCTATAGACTATGTCTAATAACTAATGCTGATTGTTCCTCTACCCCAAAGCAAAGCATAACACCTGCTCTATAGATTTTGCCGTTTTCTAAAAATAAGTATTATTATTTAAAATATTTGCTTTGTTTATATTAGGTAAGTTGGCTGCATCTCAAAGAGGGGCCACTTTGATATTATCCAACGGTGAACAGTTTGGTCAATATGATAATCAAAGAGGCCATGAACATAGGCCACTCCCTTGTGTGTTCTCTTATTGACGGTGGAGTGATTGAACTTATATATGTTGTGAGTATATCTAAAGCACTCAGACAGCTTATCAAAAAAACATTTCATTCCCCAAGATTCTGTTTCAAGGGGATAGAGAAGGTTTTACTTTTCCTTTTTATTGAGAATTTCATACATACTTACATTGCATTTTGATCAAATTTACCCTCCAATTCTGCCCCTAACTCTTCTGATCCTGCTCGATTCAATTTCCTATGCTCATGTTCTCTGTCTCTGCCCTCCCCGCTTTGTAAACCACTGAGCCTACTTAATGCTGCCCATCTGTACGCGGGTGTAAGATCGTCTATGGAGGAATGGAAAAAGTAAGTTTTCTCCATGGCGCTGGCCACAGAGAAGGTGTGTTTTTGATGGACGAAGCTGTGTAAGAAACTCACTAAAAAGGAGTGAACAGTAACAAGTGCTCTCGACAGGAGAGAGAATGCAGAGATCTCATACTGAGTCGTGACCTCCAACAGGTCACCTTTTGTCTCTCATTTATTTTAACACAACATTGCTTAACACCTTTCAGAGCCAAATATATATTTAGTCAGTAAACACAATAGCCGTACTATAAGCTTATGATGTAACGGTAGTCTTTTTATATTATAAAATTTGCTGAGACTTTTTATTCTGTGTATTTGGTAATATGTATTAATTATACATAGCTTAATGATAACATTTTTATACTTGTACGTGATGTCTTACACTCATATTCACCCTGTTACTCTCTCTTTGGAACACAGTTCCTTATTTCCCTCTTTTGGCCATCACTGGGCTGTGACAAATATTTGACATCATACATGAGGTCCTGAGGGGCTCGGAAAAGTCAGTCCCATTCCTAGGTCTCCTGGAGGAAGTGGATAAAGCCATCTGTGATGTTCAAGACAAAGCCACACAGTTGTACCCAGTTTATTGACTGTTCCTGTGGATCTCCCACCAGATCCCAAGGAGCATCAGTACCAGAGTGCTAGCAGATCGGGAGGGTCCGAGTCTCTAGAAGGAACAGTATATGCAGTGGTACCTATACATACTCCTTGTTGAGTCTAGAGATTACCTCTATTAGTTAGATTGAAAATAACTTCAGGGAAAGTACTTTTAAATGATGTGTAGAAAAGGTGGGAGGAAATCAAATGATTTGCAGGTCCTCATTCTTCCTGGAGACATCTCGTCTTCATAGTTAGATCATAAGTTTCACAGGAATAGTAAATATGCTTTTAAACATTCCAGTCAGCACAGTACAGAAGGATAACGCCGAGTCTTTATTATCTAACATCCCAAATGGGACTTCACAACTTGCATGTCTCAAAAAAGCCTAAAGGGAATCATATTTATAGCTTCTTTCTCATTTCTCTGCATTGAAACCCTCTGATTTTCCTGCTCACCCTTCCTGCTTCACACTGGGAAGTCGGTATGAAGACATCTTTCTTGGCTGACAGCGGCACAAGGCCATTCACTTATCCATGTGCCTCATACCCTTGTGACAGAAGCACAAAAGGGGCCGGGGGAAATAATTATCTCGTGTTGCTTTTCATGGGACAAATATGCTTGGATTATTTACATAAATATTATTGTCTTGTATTATACATCTTGTCCTTAAATTTCAAGAATTTTTTTTTGATATTTTGACTTTACGTCTTGTCTTGCTACATAGTTCTGATCTCAATCTCCTTCCCTGGGTCTTAAAATTGGTATTTCCCCTTAGTGCTGTCTATTTCTCGGAACTGTTCTTCCCATCCTTGCACTGAGGCACTGTGAGGTCCCTCTTTGGCACCAGCTCTTAAGCTGGCATCCCTCTAGGTGTGTTCTAGTTCAAAGATGGAAAATTATCAATGAGGCTATTTGAAAAAAAATCCCAAATAGGGAAGAACAATTTGAAGCCATGCTACTCAAGTCACTCAAAAAGGGGAAAAATGCTATATTATAGACAATTTTACTGATTTTCTGGTATGTTTTTCAAAATTTATTCTCTTTTACTTGTTGACTGCAACCAGCTGATTGTTTCTATCTTGCCTTTCAACATAGGCAAAATTATGCTATGTGCTTAGCAACCTCCTTTGAAACTGTCACCACAGAGGAGACTAACCCATAAACTATCCAACAACTAAACTTTCCCCAATGCACCTCAGGCTTTATGATTTACACAATTATAAAACATGGTGTCATCTATATAAACACCTTTTTATTGCACTTACGTTAACTTTGAATAGCTAAAGATAATCTGTTTAAATGGAGCAAACAAATCAAGTGGAACATTGATGTGAGATGCCCTTTTAATAGAGACTCAACATTATTTATCAAATGAGCAGCAATAAAAATTTATTTGTAGTCCCTTATATTGAGAAAAAAATCATTTTCTAGGTTTTTATTTAGAACAAATTCCATGGAGAATCACCTGGCATCAAGACCTGCTGTATAATTTACAGTCCTCCATGTAGTCCCAAGCTTCTTAAGGTATCTCACAGTGAACAGGGAGTTTTAGTAAGATAGCTATAAAAGGGCCCCTTTCCCAAATTTGTACATTAATATTTGATTTTTCACTCTGTACAGATGACTGTGCTTTGAATGTGAAGTCAAAGTTTGTGAAAGTGGTATCATAGACATTTGGCTGTATGCGCATCACATATATTCCACTATCAGAAGAATTTTTGAATACAGCTTGCATTGTGTATTTCAATCATTGCATGAGATAGTTTGAAATGACTAGACTAGCATATTTTTTTTTACTTCCTTATAAGTATTTTAGCACAGAGAATTAAATTCCCCACTCACCAGGTGGGAAAAGATAATACAGACCTTGCTTTTGCAAAAAAAGGCTAATGTTCCTTGGGCTGATTCTATTTTTGTATCTAAAGGAAGACATCTGGTTGATAATTATTTTAGGCTGTATATCTAACATGCAAAGGAATTCTACACTGGTTTGCATTGTGTTAGCAGCAAAGGAATCTATGAGTCCTTAAATGGTACTAAAATGTATCTGAACTATTTGGGGACTAAAGTTGTCTGAGTTGGTGAGTTGTCTCTATGTTGCTGACATTTAGTAACCATGGCTGTGTAGTTCATGACTGAAAACCAACCACAAGAGTGTTTGGAGATGCTTGGGAGAATTTTTCAACTAACAGCAGAGCCACCATGTGGCAAAATTGTGATTCAATAATTAACTTAAACTGAAAATTCTATGAATGATTATTTTTTAATTTGCAACATTTTTAATAATAAAGTTAAAATATTAATTTCATTACTGGGAGAAAAGGCTATGAGTGCTTCATGAAAATTAGACTTCCTCTGGTAATAGGTTGCTAATTTATTTTTCTATTCAATGAGTATTTATTATGTTCTCAAGCTTTCCTTGGTGCCGTTGATACAATTATGACTAAGATAAATGCTTTCCATGTATTATGGTTGAAGTGATAGTAAAAGAAAAAAAATCACAGGGCCACAGTGTGCTGTTAGCTAGTTTTAGATGGCATGAAGAAACATGTTACAGGAAGGATAAGGGTAATGACAGCTATTCCTTTTGGAGTAATTATGGTTGAGAGAAGTCCACATGACTCTATCCCTTGTGATATGATCATCCTTTGTGTTTTTAATTAGTTCCAAATCAAATGGAGGTACCTATTTTTGAAGTACACTCATGTCACAGTTGACACTAGAACTCACATAGGGGAAGGGTATGGGGGGTTCTGCACCAGCCAGTTCCCAAGTCTCTAGGCATGTATTGGGTTTCTTACGATACAGCACGTAATGGGATTCCCAGAATGAATGCACACTCCACTGTGGCTAAGCCTCCCGATCGCCTCCACATGGCTGTCCAGAGTAGGTTCTTCTGGGTAACTCCGATTGTCTTCTCACTTTGTCTCAAACTGGAGACTTTCTACTTATATTTTCTAACTTGTCATGACAATTTACAGGACTCAGGGAAAGTTAATTTATGTCTATGTGTTTTTGATAAAGAACATAGATGGACTATCAGATGAAGAGGGCATAGGATAGTCTCTAGAAAGGTTCCAAGTAGTGCCTGTCCCATAGAATTTGGTAATGTGCTACTTTCTTGGCACGTGATATTTTTACTAATTTAGAATTTCTCCCCTTGCTTTAGTTTAAGAATTTTTGAGGAAACAAGATAGGAATAATTGATTACCCAACCTCCGGCTATCCTCTCCTAAAGGATGTGGTTGGGGTTGAAGCTTTGAAGCTTCTGATCACAGTTTGATTTTTCTGATGCTTGGCCCTCATCCTGCAGATGTCTAGGAGCTGAAAAAAGTTATCACACTGGAAAAGAGAATGTTCCCAGAATCCGTATTACTCAGGGAATTATAGGTATTTGGGGTACACTTTGTTAGAAATCAGGGGCAAGAGGGAATATCTATATTATGTCACAGTCATCAATATCTTATGGTGGCTTCAGGAGTTCACTTCTTCCTCTCCAACACATCAGCCCAAGGGCCGACCAGAATAGTAGCACAGTTAAAACTTCAAGCACCATATTGATAAATAAAATTATCTACTACAAAGTAAGCAATCAAATGATAAAAACATAATCCTTAAAAATAAATATCAAGTGCTTTTGACTTTCTTGGATACTATTTTGTGGTCATAGTACCAGAAACATTTGTTTTGGATTTGACCCCAGTTACTCAAAAGTTGTTGAAGGTCCCTCAGTCATATTCAACCTTAATTTTTCTCCAGGAGAGTCACCTATAAGAAGATCCTGGCCATGTACCTTCTTTCTTCACTTTTATTGATTGTCTTTGACTCTTTTTCTGATGCCTATGGTGGTCTAGTTCTTTTTCTTTTCTTTTTTTTTTACATTTTCCCACTTATAAACAAATGCATTCTAGTGCATTAGCTGATAATGGCTATAGCATTAACTTTCTCCTGGTTCTTCAAATTTATCTTTTTTTCTCATGTTTTATTGATTTTATTGAGCTATACATTTTTCTCTGCTTTCCTCTTTGCATCTCCCCTCCCCTTCAACCCTCTTCCAAGGTCCCCATGCTCCCAATTTACTCAGGAGATCTTGTCTTTTTCTACTTTCCATGTAGATTAGATCCATGTATATGTCTCTCTTAGGGTCCTTATCGTTGTCTCAGTTCTCTGGAATTGTGATTTGTAGGCTGGTTTTCTTCAGATTTAATAGGTAGATTAAAAATGGAGAACATTCAGGGATGGTATTTATTCATAGAGAACTGAATTTTGTGCACGTAGTTTAAACAGCAAATAAAAAAAGGCTTCTATTGAAAACGTCCATCTTGGCCACATCTTCCTAGCTTCTCCAATTATTCTTTCCAGAGGCAATCACTTTACTTTAGCTACTATTTATGTCCCATGAATATTTTTTGGATTTTACTGATATTTCAATATCATGCTAATATAATCAAAGACAGTATTATATATGGTTCCTACTTCCCATGATAATATTGTTTTTAAGTATTATATTGACTTGATTGGCAACCTATGGCTTATGCAAGCTTTTGACTTAATATGGAGAATTAAGAGGTATGATAATTTTCATTCTCTTTTACTTTTAAAGAAATATTTATTAACAATCAATCCTACTTTTCTTCTCTATGTTTTAAATTTGTGTAATTTTGCCTGCATGCAGCGGTACTTGTTTGTCTTAGTGTGTTAGCAGATCTGTGAAGTAGAGACATTTCCAGTCTCTAAAGCAGTCTGGGTACTCCTTACAACTCGCAACACTATGTTCGTCTGCTCTAGTATTCAATCACATTGCTCACCAAGTGCCTGGATGACTACTCTCCAGTGTGGGAATCTCATTCTTGTATTCCATGTGTTTCTTTGCTGGATTTCCTGCACAGTGTGTTAAACCATCTTTGTAAGTAATTTCTCAGAAACAATGTGAATGGAAGGAAGACATCCGAGGCTCTTGTTTATTTGGGGTCACTCCTACTGATGGATGGAGTCTGCACATGTTATAAACCATTTTCTTTCAGAATCTTCTACCCAAGGGTCTGTTGTGGCTATCTGCATGACGGCTGAGAAGATACCCCATCTTTTGAATGATAATCTATGAATTTTTCTCTGTATGCTTTTGTTCTTTACTATCCCATGTATTTGGTAACTGTACTACTTTAGTTTGAGTCTTTACTCATTCATGGCACGGTACTTGGTGAACCATTCAAGTCTAGGCACTTGTGCTCTTTGGATCTATGAACACTTCTTGTATTATTTTTTTTAATTTTATGTATGTGAGTATTTTCCCTGCATAAATGACTGTGCATCCTGTGCATGCCTGGTGCCTGAGGAGGCCAGAAGAGGGCATCGGGTCCCCTGGAACTGGAGTTAGAGAACATTCACCACACCGTCCAGTCCTCTGCCCTGGTGTGTGTGTGTATTTGTATAAATGTATTCTCCATATTTTCTTTGTTCTCTTTGGAATTTTTTTTCAGGCAGATTTTAGGCTTCCTGGATTGACACTTTGTTTTTTCTTTCCTCTTTTCATCTCCTTATCTTTTTGCCTTTTAGAGTGCTCTCTCAGCTCTCTGCTGTGATCCTTTATATATTTATTAAAAGCATAGATATTAATAAACAATTTCAAAACCACATGTACTGATACTGCTGTGTCGGGATTATTGTAATGGCACGGGTGGGACCTCTAAGCCCTGCACATTTAGAATATTCACTATGCGATTTCTGTACAAAATGTTTGTTGATGCCTGAACCACCCCCCATCCCAACTTGAATAATCGTATTTGTTGCATTACAAGCTCTGTTTTGGCCATTTTGGGCTCGTCTTCATAGCATACTCTGTTTTCCTATCAGAGGCAATGCATTTTGTCACTCTGATGGTATTATTTGAAATTTTTGTTGGATACTCCAGTCTAAAACTTCTCTTCCTTCTGATGTAATTTGTCAGTTAATTTTGTTCTATTCCATGTTGGAGGCTTTTAAAAACCATTAAGATTATTGTGTCTTCATTAATCTGATTAGTGAGTCGGGCTCTGAAGGCTGATGGAAAGTTCCTCCTGTGCATGCAAGGTTCAGGCTATGGATTTTGTGTCAGCAAGATTAGATAGTAAACTGTCTTTTTCATGGAGAACAACTCTAGATGCAAGTGTGTACGTATTTATTTCTATCAGATCCAATCACCAACCTCTTTTGTGGAAGCTCTGGACTTGCTACCAGTGTTGTCAGTACAAAATCAGGGAAAGATGCTGAGGATATATAACCCCTGTTTGAATCTTCAACCTCACAACAGGGTGCTCATTTCACCTGGGCTTAGATTCCTAGCTTGAAGCTATCAGAAAATCAGCTGTTGTTAGAAAGAGAAGGTGGGTTTGGAGGGATGAAGGGGAAGAGATTATGATGCAATTGTATTATAATCTCAAAAATAAAAAGCCTCATAAAATTTACAAAAAGACAATAGGTTTTAGTGGCTTGAGATTAATACAGAAATACAATAGTCAACCACTGTCTGTGAGAACTTTAAGCCATTCCCTATTAGTTTTGGTGAGTTCTTCCTGGTACCCCTCAGACTTGGGTCATCACTACCCAACGATGGATCTCCCTTGGCTAAGTGTGTAGGTTCACTGATCACACATTCTGTGCTTTCTCATAGAAACTGTTCATCCAACTTTTCCCCTCTGTATCTCCTTTGAATTCACTACTGCGTGAGTTGCGAGGTAGAAGAGGGAATTAAATGAGCAGTTTTCCATGTTTGAGGTAAGGATTATATTAGCAGATGTCATTCATGGTAAGCATGATGGAGCGGACAAAGAAATGCGCAAACTTATTCTTTAGAGTAGAACCCACGCTCATGGATGAAGATGGGGGTCAAGGTTTCTCTGGATGAGGGGACTGCTGCCCTCCGTTGTTATCCATTGCTTTTCCTCTGTCAGTGAAAGACTGGCCTTTAAGAGCTCTTTGACTATGCACACATTCTCTATAACCTAAAAAGCAAAAGAATCTTGGATACACGTTTCTTATCAAAAAAGCTTGTTTTGCTGTTCATTTGCCTTTCATTTCTTCCTCTGTGGATTGTAGTTAAAACATCGCCCCCATTTGTTCAATTATCTGTGAACTTTAAGTAATCTCCATTGTGGGTTTTGTCTCACATCCTCCTTTCTGCCTCGAGAACGACCCATTCATTGCTAGAGATGGGTGTAAGCTGTGCTTATCATTTGGGAGAAAAGTCGAAAATGCTATGCAGATCCCTGAAAACAGTCATAATCAAAAGACTGAAAACAGTCTTTTGATCCAGTAGATGAGAACAAAGAAAGCACAGTAAAGTTTATAGAATGTGCAAAAAGAGAAAAAAGGAGGCAGAGAAAGTTTGGTAATAGAAAACACCATAAAATAAAATGACTGAAATATATCCAGATATGTCCTTCTCTGTGTGTATCAACACAGATAATATTCAAAGCAAACAGTGAAACAGGTGAAATACAAAATTACACAGTGGTGGTGTCATTAAGTAAACTTTCCATACTGAGGGAATTTCTGTATTTCATGTGTGTATATCATGATATTATCAGCATGTGCACCAGAGTGTAATAGCTACTTCTAAAAGGCACAGATGTCATAGGGTGACGGTTGGTAGAGGTGAAGAGGGTTTTAGTAGTATTCAATGTAATCTTAAAGATAAAATACTGTAAACAGGATGGGTAAGAGCAGCTATAGTAACACATTTTAAGTTACAGCACAAAATCCATTGCTTTGTTTAATAACTTGAAGATTAATAAGAGACAATGGAAGAAAACACAAAAAAGTGCAAGAATAAAATGTGTTTTAAAATATTTTGGGGGGGTTATAGCTTAGGTATGGGTGGGAATGGAATATACTTGGAGATAATAGAGTTTTTCAAACTGTTGTGTCCATGTAGCTATGCCTCTTTTTAACTTTATACTGCTATTGAAATTACAACTATTGAAAACTTAAATAGTTTTAATATTTATATTATATTTCATTAGTCTAAACCAAAAGCTTCCTAAAATATGAGCTTGTAGTTTTGTGATGTAATAAAGATAACAGAATTTTCTGTAAATATTCTAAAAATTACCACTGAATTGAAATCTGCATTTCTCCACATTTTTGCTTTAGAATTTTGCTTCAAATTATCAGTAATAATTTAGAATGCTTTTTAAAATAGAAAAATGTTGTTAACTTTGGTAGTTTACAATGTGTATTTGTGACTATGGCAATGTTAGAAAACATTATTTCTACACATGTGAGTGATACTTGTAGAATCTGTATGTGTGTCTATGTTTATGTGCATATGCGGGCTTATATCTCTTAGAAATAGAGCTGAGAATAGCACCCAGGGGTACATACATGCTTGATCCCCATTTTTGTAACTGTTTGGGAAAGATTAGAAGGCATGACCTCATTAGAGGGCATTTGTTTCTGAGGGTGGGCTTTGAGGTTTCAAAAGCCTACTCCATTCCCAGTCATTTCGACCTCATTGCTGTATCTTAAGATGTGAGTTCTTTGCTATTGTTCTACCACCATGCCTGCCCTCATGCTGACATATGTCCATATGAACTATCAAGTCCATCATGATAGTTATGAACTCTAACCCTCTAAAACCGTAAACCCCAAATAAATGTCTTCTTATTGCAAGTCGCTTTGGCCCATGGGGTCTTATTATAGCAATAGGAAAGTTACTAGAACAGCAAGTAAATTTAATATGTCGCACAAGTTTGTATCTGCATAGTGCCTAGTTTACAGTCATATTCAAAGCTGGTAATAGGCATTACATAGTAATTTGTTTCTTGTATTCATTGGCTGTTCTGAGACCATACTTTTTTTTTTGAAAGAAACACTTGTCTTTTAAAGGCAACAACTTATATTTATTCCATACACTTCTTTATAGAATCTAGTTGGAATCAGAAGAGTAAATAGCATATGTAATTTCAAGCTTCTTGCTTTTCTTCTGAAACATTCGAGACCTCTGCCTAGAGAAAGTCAAACAATTAACATGTTATCACATGTTATCATTAGTCCCAATCCTTAAGCTTTGTGTATTTTCCATGGATACTTCTAGAAGACTCAAGAGGTTTTATGTAATTTCAAGTGGCTTACAAGCTTTGCACGTTAAACTTGGAAAATGCTTAGTTATACCAAGTAATAGTGATTTAAAGGCTTAAGAGACTTATAGAATTGTTAAGGATTTTGAGATTATTTTATCCAAGCCACACTTCACAAGTCCAAACACAGAATCCTAAAGAGAAGCAGCAAATGCCCAACTCAAATACGTGATGGAGGTAGGAACTTTGACCTTTTTATTATATAAGCATTCTGTCTTCCTCAAAGAGAATTTAAAATCTTTTTCTGTGAAAAGCAATAATAGAAGTTATATGTAATTTTCCTTCTATGCTCATAAAGATTGACTTACACAACTAGAACTTAAAAATGTGTTTATTAAACAAAAAGGAGATGATTCTTCAACTAAAATTTCCTTTATGTTCCCTTCCACTCTTATGGTATTTATTCAGAATTCAGCAACTATGCAGGCACCATCCAAAGGTAATCCCCATTAGTATTTTGGCAACTTGACAACATGCTGATCAACTTATTTTAATGTGATGTCTTCCTTACACTGGGCAAAATAGCAGAGTAGTGTAGGGATAAGAAGTGATTCAAGGCTGTTTCTTTTCTTTTACTCCTTATCCATGTTATTGCCTCCAGTGGCCTAAGTTGGCTTTTATTAGGCACCTTACTATATTTGTAAACTTGTTTTTTAATTGTTTTTATTGAGCTTTATATACATTTTTATATACTCCCCTTATTTGTAAACTTTTAAAAATAAGTAAGGCCTGGGGCTATAACTTGGTGGTATAACACTTGCCCAGTATATGTGGCCTTGGTCATGGTCCCCAGCACTGAAAGCAAACAAGCCAAAGTAAGTAAATAAATGAATAAATCAAAATAAAATGTAGAAATACAGTACACAAAAGTATTCTAATAATACAGGATGAGGAGATCTGAATGCTGAGCAAGCAGGAAGAAACCTGTTTGTAACTTAGACTGGGTATGTTTGCTTTGTGCCACTTGCATTCTGGATACCAGAGAGGGAATTAAGAGGAAAAAACACAAATCTACTTTTGTGGTCTGTCCTGGTCAATGTTCTATTGCTGTAAAGAGACATCAGGACCTTACCAAGTCTTATATACAAAAAGGCATTCGGTTGGGGTTTGTCTATAGTTTCAGAGGTTTAGTCCATTGTCATCATGGTGGGGAGCATGGCAGCGTGCAGGCAGACGTGGCGCTGGAGGAGTAGCTGGGATTTCTACATCTGTATCTCCAGGAGAAAGGAAGTGAGAGAGTCACTGGGCCTGGCTTGGGCTTTTGAAACCTCAGAGCCCACCCCTCCTCCCACAAGGCCGCACCTCCTGATTCCTTTCAAGCAGTATCTTTCCTTTATGACTAAGCATTCAAACATATGAGCCTAAGGGGGCCATTCTTATGCAAACCACCACACAGTCTGCAATAATCTAGTGTGACAAGTGGGTAAAAACTTGACACAGTGTTGCTATTGTGTGTTATTATGGACAAAAGCACAGGAAACCTTGTGACTTCCCAGAAATGGCATTATCCAGACTCAATTTTCAAGCCTAAGAAGAATTTATTAGCAGAGAAACAATTCCTGCTTGTCAAGGAGTTACAAAGATGAATGATTCTATACAACAACACCTAGAATATCTTCCATCACTTCAGGACTCTCAGCAGAGACAGTTATTAACCTTGACTAGCACTCGGTATGACCAGAACCTGTTAGTGAGCAGTTATCAGATATCAGACATTGAAAAACCAAACAAGAATTATTACTGTCTTCAGTCGTACAGTTCAAGGTGGCTTCAGGAGTGCATGTCATCCCTTCCTTCTAACATTTGTTAAAACAGATGAAGCACAATTGTGACAGTTCAGATAAGATCCTTGTCCACATGAACTGTAACTTGACCAAGACAAATGTAGATCTCTTGTCAGAAATAAATGTCTGGTAGCTTGTATACTACAGGGAACCAGACACAAAGTCATACTATCCCTGCAGGCTCAAGAGAGAAGGTAAAGCCCTTAAAGCCACTGTGAGGTGTGGGAAACAAAAAGGAAAGCTTTTTCCCTTATAATGCAGAAATACATGTAGAGAACTGATCTTATGCTTTTGGAAAAATCAGGTGTCCTAGACATGTGTGCAAAGCCACCTGGCATGTGGCATGAACTAACTTCATTTAGATTCTTCAGAAAGAGATGTGCTTCCAGGTCATCCAGTAGCGCTTCTAGTCAAGGCTCTCAGACAGATGATTTGTGAGGTCAAGCGAAGATAATGTCTTCAGGAATATTAGCATGGCTGTTGTGCAAAACGTATTTCTTATGTAAAAAAAAATCCATGTTGATGTCTTCAGATTAGCTTTGAGTTTTTCTTGGTTTGTATCTGTTAACCTTTCCTACCTCTACTTTATGCTGAGGGAGAACCTGTCTATTTATTTTTGCTTGCTTTTGTTTTTACTTAGCTTATTTCATCAGCCTAAAATAAGAACCAAAGGAGCTTTTTCCTACCTAACTGTTTAGAAGTAGTGACAAAGATACTTCTTTATGTAATTTGTTTATTTTACATCCAAACCCCATTTCCCCTCCTCTTTTCCCATTCCCTCGTTCACCTCCCCTGTGCCTCCCCTAATCCACTCCTCTGTTTCTGTTCAGGAAGGGGCAGGCCTTCCATGGGTATCCACAAAGCACAGCAGCATATCAAGTTGGAGTAAGACTAAACAACTCGCCTTGTGTTATGTCTGGGCAAGGCAATCCAGTATGAGGAATGTGTTCTCAAGAACCAGTCAAAGTGTTAGGGACAGCCCCTGCTCTCATCACTGGAGTCCCACAAAGTAGACCAAGCTATACAGCTGTCAGATATATATAGAAAGCATAAGACAACCACATGTAGGCTCCCTGGTTTAGACCCTGTGAGTTCCTATGAGCCAGGTTAGTTGTTTCTGTGGGTTTTCTTGTGATGTCCTTTACTCCTCTGGCTCCTATAATCCTTCCTCCCTCTCTTCAGCAGGATTCTCTGAGCTCTGCCTAATATTTGGCTGTGGTTCTCTGCATCTGTTATTGTTACCGGGTGAAGGCTCTGTGATAACAACTGGGGTAGCCACCAATCTGATCTCAGGAGAGGGCCAGTTCAGGCTATGTATCCTTTATTACCAGGAGTCTTACGTGGGGTCATCCTTGTGGATTTATGGAGTTTCCCTTGCGTCAGGTTTCTACCTGATCCTGAAATGACGCCCCCGATCATATCTTTCAGTACTCTCGCCCACTATCCATTCCCTAACCTCAAGTTCCCATTCCCACCTGCCCCAGTCTACCCAGGAGATCTCTTCCATTTCCCCTTTCCAGGGGGATCCATGCACCCCACCCCCTTGAGCCCTCCTTGTTACCTAGCCTCTGTCAGTGGACTGATGTTTTAGTGTCTATTGGGATAAATATTTTCAATTATTAGATATTGGCAGGTTGTTCTGAATTTAGCTGATGGTTGAGTGAACTGAGAATTTTAACCATTGTGAAAACTCATATCACTCATAGTGGGAAATCAGAACAACTCTAAGTTTGGTAGAGATATAATACTCATTTTCTTCTGTTTTACCATAAAATTCACCAAAATACGGGTTTAAGAAAACTAGTTAAGTATCTGTTAATCCTTGAAAATAGTTCCAACAGATATATTTTCTATGTCTTAAAAGAATAGGCCTAAGCAATTGATTATATTTCATTATATACATATGTGAAAATTTCAAACAGCAATTCTTCATTTATAGATTATAAATTGTCTACCTTACTGTCTTAGATAGCCTATGTGAATGTTTTTAGAGGCATAAAGCCAGGATGGTAATCAGGGAAGCTTCCAATACCAAGTTTAAAAAATAATTTCTCCCTATTTGTTTTCACATTGGTTATCAGTAAGGAAAAAAATGACAAAAATTAGGAACCCTGGAAAATCTTGTAAACTATAAAAGAGCTGTCACAAAAGGAAAGAGATGTTCAAGGTCTCAGCGAAGTAAGGAGAAGCAACAGTTATAATGATCACTGAAATGTTGCTTAGGTATAGAGTGGAGAGTGGAGAGGAGGGGTGGAGAGGAGAGAGAGGGCTGAAAGAACCAACATCTTGGCTTAATTTATTTGTAGGTTCAATGCAACATGATCAAACCTACAATAGGAGCTCTTGTTCAGCCTTATGCTTTAATATTTTTGCATTGCTTGGTATTTTGCTATGTAATTTTTTTAAAGCATATGCATAATTCTGGAGGATGGCATAATGTACACTTCTGACCCATTGCCTAGGCTCAATGTAAACCACTCATGGCATGCACCTGACTTATAGTCCTAATTTGTCACTCTGTACTCATGGATGAGTTTGGAGCAAATCTCAGATCTCAAAGATGCTAACTTTACACAATTCTTAAAGATATGGACAGTTTAAGAACTATATTGTATGGGTAGGGAAGACAGTTCACTGGACAGAATACTTTCTGCACAGTGTAAGGACCCATGTTAAGATTCCCAGCTTCCAATTTGTGACAATTTATCTGTAATCCCGGGTTAAATTGACAGAGATAGGTTTCCCCTAGGGAAGGCTGGCTCCAGGTTTAGCAAGAGACCCTGCCTTACTAATAATGTAAAGAGAGATAGAAGAAGATACTTGAAGTTAACCTCTGACCTGCACATGCATGTATACAAATATGTGAACACCTATGTATGTGCACACATGCACACACACACACACACACACACACACACTATGTAAACATATACATGAGAAAAATATAACAAACTATATTTCTAGGATGCTGTCATCTTCCTTTTAGAAGCTGAAAAATTCTGATGATGTCAAATCAAATACTTGTGAAAATCAAATTCAGCATGGCACACACACAATCACAAACACATATAAATATGAACACATAGTTGCTGTGTTTAATAAATAACAAATTTATATTCTCACATTGCATTTGCTTAATATATACCCACAATTTCTTTAAATCATAGTTCTTTCTCTCTAATGCTTTTTCTGTCTTACACTTTATTTTGTGTTAGTAAATTATATATTAGGAAATCTATATGATTAATATTTTCCCCACTTAATGGACCCATCTGATTTGACAACATATTTTTATTTGCTCCTCAGGTTTTCATAGTTTTCAGACAGTCATGGTAAGTGCCATCAATGCTAATGCTTGTCTGTTGGACTGCTGAGGTAGCCAAAGTGTTGTATTGCCACATATAGTAATATATATGTAATGTATATATTAATATATGAAGTTTGTAACCTGGAAAGGTTGTAAGCCTTTCCTTCTGACTGACACAGCAAACTGTAGAACTAGAGAATGGCTTGTTCTAGAGAAGCAAGACACAGCTTAGGTGGAATCTACTTGGGGATGTGGTCCTGTACATATTTTAAATGAGCCATTTCCATTATTTTTCCTCTATAGCTCTTATAGATGGTTCTTATATTATATACAAATACAGCCCTTCAATGCTATTCCTCCAATTCTATTGTGAATTTCTGCATTTTTCAGTTTTTCCTTTAGTGTGTGGATCAATTTCTAATCTAGTAACTGAGAAGCCCACTTTACACACACGAAGTGCAGTATTTACAAAATCTCGTTTCCTTTGGAACAAGATTGTTGATTCGATGTCACAGTTAATTGGTTTCAATTATACACAAAAAGCAAAAGCTGCTGAATCTTATATTTTTATTTTGTCAAGAGTATTGTACTTCAGAAAATCTGCAGGAAAATCTGAAGTGGAGTCCAAGTGACAGATCTAGGGGAATTATGAATGTTTTAATTAAATTATGAGTGCACATGCATATAAGGACAGAATAACTAGTTTTCAGTTACTCTACAACTATCCTATATTAAAACGTTTTGTTTGTATTGTTTCCCCCTTTGTTGATCTATTCTGTGAAAGTGCTTAGGAAATGACTACTCACTATATAGCACCATCTAGGATTTACAAATGTTGAACGCCCACTGCTTTTCCGAGAGCATTGTGTGAAAAGCATACATCTGCCTGTAAGGAACTTGACCCATTTTTCTCTGCTGTCTTCTGGCAGAAGGGCTCCTTGGACTTAGCTTGGGTTGATGGTAACATTTTAGGGAATGTATAGCAAGTCAGAAAGACAACACAAATCACAGCAAAGCAATTTCATTCATTTGCAGAAGGATCCAACGTGGGTGGAGTTGGGTGCAGTGCGTTTCCTCACTTTTGTTTACACTTGTTTTCTGAATGAAGCACCTTGAATTCCTAGTCTTGCACCGGAAGTCTTGGTTCTTTTGGCCTTGTCATCACCAGACAACCATCAACAGGTAGAGAGGACAAGATGCTGTCTTATAGCCGTGAGCATAGCGTGGTAGGACTTTTCTTGTTTCATGGTACACATTTATAATTCTACGTAGTTGGGTTCTCTTTTTAAATTCTACTGCTGGCAATAGCATGCTGTCCATCTCCTCTAGAAAACGTGTGTTATAATTATTTTATTCACTTCCCTTAATTGATGATATCATGATTTTCAGAGAGGTTATACACAATTATTTGAATTATTTCAAAAGAATCCAGAGTCCAAATTAGTTGTAATTAGAAGATACCTTCTTAGTGGGGATTACTTGTTAAATAGTGTTAATTCAAAGACTCAGCTGTTTGCTCCATAAAAATAGGAAAGAGTTTATTCTGGAGCCAAGTATGAATAACCATGGCCGGGCCACATGAATTCAAGTTACCACAAATGCCATGTCCCAACTGGGGTATGGTTCCCTGAGATTTTATTTTGTAGTTACAGAAGAAAATAAAGTCATAAATCAAGTGACTTTTGAAATCCATTGGTGGAAGCACCAAGCAGATAGATTGCAAGAGAATAAGGAAATCTCCGCTGTGTATTTGGGTTGCTCTCTGATGACATCCTGAGCCTCTGCTTTGGTGGAAGCTGTTGGTCAGCTAATATACTCCAGTAGGTTTCAGATGAGAGTCATAAGGATGTCAGACGATATGCAGCATCAAGTAATAGATGGGGGCTGAAGGTAGCTCAAGGATGACTGACCACATGCAGTCCTGTGCCTCTCCATCACCACCGGCATTCTAATTGGTGAAGCAACCTGTAGAATTTTTAACACAGGTATGATACATTATTTTTTTATTCTGAGAATTTTAATCCACATAGCTTACTTAGTTCCTCTTACATATGAAAGCACATAGTACAATAGTAAATTAAGGGGAATGCCCGCACTGATTCCTTTCAAATTTCCAAATACGTTCTCGATGTCATCTCAGATATTAGTACTGCCTGCTCCTTTTCTGTGTGTGGTAGAAACTGAAATCAAAGGTTTGGTCTCTCACCTCTCCTCGCTTAAGCTTAAGGTTTTGCTCCCTGAACTCAGATAGCTTATAATAAATCTCCCCGAAAAGCAGAATCATCTGTTGCCCAGTATGCTAACTCCTCGAAGAGACAACTAAACAGGACAATCGGGAGGATTGGCGCTTGAGAGAGGAAAATCAAGAGCAGAGTTGAGAGCCATATATTTATCCTCATTCACACTGTGACTGACTTTAAAGTCACTTCCTTCAAATGATTCGCCATGGACCCTAAGTCACCTCCTTTCTTGAGTGTGTGCTCATTCTGGTTTTGGCATCCATCTATAGGATATATTTGCAATTCTTGAAGGGGAACTGTAGTGAATTTTCAGTAGTGTTTAAATCACTTAATCATATTTCTCAATTATCCCATGATGTTAGTTATTTGAATTTCAAGCTGCGGTGTTCTTAGTGAAAACTTAATATCTTCATTATACATACAGCCATGCTTCGTTAATTAGCATGCTGAAAGCTTCAGTTTAACCCTGGATGCCACTATTTCTAGCTTCAAGGATATACTGGATTTTCTCATTTTGGAAAATTTAGAAGGGAAGCTATCATTATTGGATTCCACTTCCTTCTTCGTTCAGGAAGAAAGCTCCCCCCATGTCGCCAAAAAAAGTTCCAGGTACAATCAGAATGCATGTGTTGCTGTTCTCATCTACTGCTTTATGCATAAAAGCATCCCTAACTGTTTTCCAGAAGAGTAAGGCAATTTTCAAGACAGTTAATGAAAATTAAGCTATATTGGCTTTTTTTCTGGAGGGAAATTTCACCATGTAATTAATTTTAAAAATCACTGTTTATTTTTCCAATTTATTGGAAACCAAGAAACTGATTTGCAATAACAAAGCTCAAAGAACATGCTGCATTTTCATATTCTGCTGATTTAAGGATCCAGGTTCCCAAAGCAAATTTATGTTTGCTTTTATTTTTTCTTTTGTGAGTTGTCTTTTCGGCTGTACCTAAGGCCTTTCCCAATAAACCATTCTTACCTTTCAGTTCAGACTTAAGAAAGAACCATGGTTAATTCTGTCTGAAAAGTAAATGCCTTAAATTAAATTAAGTTTAAGATTTCAGTTATGATTTTTTTAATTAAAAGGTTTAGTTTGGTTTGTTTACGTGTGTGTATGTGTGCATGTATAGGAGGCTGTGTTTATCACCCCCCATGTGCATGGGTCAGGGAATAGCTTTCAGGAATCAATTCTCTCTTTCACCCACTGAGCTGGTAAAAGTCGACGTGACGTTTTAATTTATTAACTCTTGTCACCAAACTCAATCTTAAAACTTAAAAACAGATTAGAGGAGCCAAGGGAATTGAAATTGGTCAGAAGTTTGGCAAACGCAGAACGGGTCCAACAAGTCAAGCCTGTGGGTGTCTTCTATGGCTTTCCCTGGCCTAAACTAGGGATATCTTGATTGGAGATGTTTTATAAAGTTGGAACCTAGTATTCTAATCCAGCGGCTGCACAGGAGGGGAAGTCCTTAAATATAGGTCAGTGGTGGCTTGTGTCTGTATTGTCATCATTCTGTACCTCTGAGTACCTTCGTGTGATTTTTAGCCTCTCCCTCCTATCAGCTTCCCTCTGATATTTCTCTAAAATAAACAGAAAGCAAACTATTAAAGAAAGGTTTTAAAGCCAGAAGCAGCCCTGTGGATCTACAGAGGAGTCGGATTTTTTTTCAGAAGAAACACATTGACTGATGACTCTCATAGCAAAGATAAAGCTTGACCTGCTTCGCAATATGATTTTAAGTGATGAATGTCGTGATCAAAATGCCCTTTGAAAATTCTGTCTTCCATTGTGGAAGAGTTTGACTTCCTTGGAGCTAGGGCTTCCATAGTGAGAGGTACTTTATTAGAACTACCAGACCAATTTTTCATGAACTTAAACTGACTCAGTCTGACCTCTGAAGAAGCACCCACCACAGCATTTCTTTCCTTCCCTTCCTCCCTTCTGTATGTTTGAAACCTCATACTTCATCTTAGTATGAAAAACTAAAGTAAAATGTGCTGTTCCCATGGTAATGGACTTGATGGCAATATCTCAGATTATATAAACAAGAAGTCAAAGCTCAATACAGAGTATGATTCTATTAGGACAAGGAACTTCCTGGACCTAGGACTTCAATAATAAGAATTTCACTGACCAGGTATTGGAACAAATGTGCGTCTGGATGTGAACCTACACCTTGGGGTGTAGATATGCTCGGGAACTGGTAGAGAGCACTTCCGGAAGTGAGGTGGGTGTGCTCTGAATTTCCCGTTTCTACTCTTTAGGAATTCATTCTCTTTTCCATCTGCATCCCTCCAGGAACATTCTTATAGAACTCTTGTGGTATCCAGGATTCTCCATCATAGGTAGAAAGAACTCTCTTGGGCTATCTGTCAGTCACAGTCCTCATCTCTAATCTTCTGTTTTGGATGTTTATTCTATTTACATCAGCTCCTCATGTACCATTCGTTCTTAACACTTCCAGGCTTTTCCCCCCATTGCACTCTTGAACTTTCTTGTCAAAGATCTCTCACTGTGAACCTAACAGGCAACAATTTCTCCCCTCTTACCTTTCTCTCGCCCTTCTCTCAGTAGCATTCACTGTTACCTGCTTCATTTTCTGATATAGATATAAATAATTTGCATTGGTATGGATTTTGCTTTGTTAATATAAATTTAAGGTCAATTTTGTTATATGTATATTTCTGTTCTTGATTAAGGTATTGTGATTATGTAGTTCATTTAAAAATGTAATGTATAATTAAAAAATGTAGGTTGTTAGTAGGTAATCATCTATAATTATCAAGCTTGTAGTCATGTTAGTTAGATTTTCTAGATATATAGAGGTATATTTCAGTTAGATAGGCATTCTTCATATCTTTCAAAGATGACAGAATACGCATTTAATGTTTTAATAACTTAGGACTTTTCATGACAATGAGAAACGTCTGCTCCTGGCAGCACTAAGCTACTTCCTAAGAAAGATGTGCCCATCAAAGAGGCTCCTTATGGAGTTGGTTAGCCATTTGGGCAAGAAACTGCTCTTGCCTGGACTGTTGCATAAACTGGACACAAAGAACCCTCAGAGAGAGGACTGCTGAACTTGCCTAAAGGTGAGATGATCCTTCAGGGTTCCTGATTCATAAAAGAGTCTAGGAGACATTCTGCAGGATACAAAAGAAAGTGACTAAACTGTCTTTAAATTTTCCTGCTTCATAAAAGTATCTGCTAAATACTGTGGGCCTGTAGGCTGAAGATGGATGCCCCAATGGTACAAAAGAACTTTGGGTACTGTACAGGCAGCGAGATGTCTCTGTCATTTCTAGAGTTTTGAAAGTTGCTTATTTCTTGTTTACTTAGGTAATATTATATCCTTCTCCTTTCTTTTTTGTTTAAACAGAAAAAGCAAAAATGGTATAGGAGGTTCTTCTACATTTGTGCTGCTTTCATTGGTTAAATAAAAAAGCTGCCTTGGCCTTTTGATAGGACAAAACTTAAATAGGCAAAAAAAAAAAAAAAAAAGAAACCCAAAAAACCAAAATACTAAAAAAAAGATACAGAGGCAGAGAGAGCCACAACCATAAAGCTGCCAAGTCAGACACACTAAACTTTCCTGGTAAGCCATGACCTCATGGTGACATACAAATTATTAAAAATAAGTTAAACAAATATATAAGAGTTAGCCAATAAGAGACTAGAGATACTGGGCCAGGCAGCTAGCCGAGATCCAGAAACGCGGCCCGCTCCTCATACTACAATTTTCAACCTCTCTTCTTCTTGATGTCTGAGACATCATTCCAGCTCCTATGGTCCAGGGAGCAATGCAGAGGAGGGGTGGAAAGAATGTAAGATCCAGAGGATTAGGGCATTTGCTGTGAGATTGTGTCTTGGAGTAATATCAGAAGCTTCAGTGCATAAAGTCTCACCAACATGACTGCTTAACACAAGCTGAATAAAGGCAACAACAATAAATGTGCCAAGTAGATGAGGGAAAAGCCCATGACGCCTCAACCCTGCAAAAAGAACTACAGGCAACTAAGGAAATCCAAGAATGAGAGAAATAGTCTTCTTCAGGAAGAGCACACCAACTAGTTAGCCAACACCATTTTGTCAGCTCTGAAACATATGTACTAGTAACATTATACAGATTATATTTACAAATATATATGTAGGCATATATACATTTATACATGTCACAATAATTCGTGAAAATGACATGAATTTGAAAAAGTGTAAGGAAAGGTTTATGTGGATGGAGATAGGAAAGGGAAGGGAGAAATGATGTAATTATATTATACTATTAGGAATAAAAGAAAAATAATAAATTTTAGAAAAAGAAAAGAAAGATTCCATGGTCTCCTTTTCATACTCTGATTTTCTAATGGATTCCCAAACTTCCCTTTTGCCTCTAAACCTCTCTTGCTGTCCTCTCCTTATGTCATCTCTATTATCTTTTATACTTAGTCTTCTCAGCCGATATCACTTCATCCCATTTCTCCAACACTGCTGGTCACTCGAACATTCTCTAGTACATTTCTCTTCCTGTTGAGCTCCAAGTTCCAAATTCATTCACACATTGACCCACTGAAATCCCCAGTTAAATGCTTCCAGGATATTTTAAACCAAATATGTTCAAAAGGGACACTCTGGTTTCCAAGCCAGCACTCAAGACCTTGGTTCCCCTAGCCTTCTTGTCTCTAAATGGTGCCGTCATGTGGTCCATTTGTGGAAACTTCAAACACACATCCAGTCTTCTGTTCTCTTCCATTCCTTCACTCACATGCATGACTTATTCATCACAAACTCTGAGAATTCTACCTTAAAATTGGTTTTCTATCTCAAATCTTATTTTCTTTTGCTTGCTATACTCGATACTTCTGAGAAACAATCCACTTACAATAAACTTCGAAAAAGTTTTTAAGAACAGATTTCATCATTTTGAATCAGGTTTAGGTTCACAGCAGAAACTGAAGGGGAGAAAAGTTTTTCAATATATAATATACTCACATAGTTTCCCCGTCATCAACATCTCTCATCTGAGTAGTGCTTTTCCTACAATCAATAGATCTATTTTGACACATCTTTGTTCCCCAGAATTCTGAATGTGCAGCAATTTACTTGTTGTAATTTCTATGGATTTGGGGTAAATTTATAGTAATAAAACAAACAAAAGAGGCAAAATACTCCATGGCCTGATAGGCATTGTAGCTGCCTATGTATGTGTCTGGGTCATCTAAATAGAAAATGCCACTCTAAAAAGTCTCCACAATCTAGTGTATTGATGACACAAATTTATTATCTTACAGTTCTTAGATCAGAGTCCAGCATGGGTGACTCTAGGCTCAAACCAAGTAATCAGGGATAACCTCTGCCTCACATGGTCTCTGTTTAGGTCCTGTTTTTCATTGACTGGTCCTTAGAAAGTGCAGAGCCACTTCTCGCCTATGTCTTCTCCTCCCTTACAGTGCCAGTGCCTTACAAGCCGTAGGATGCAGGGCATCTTAGTGCGTGGCTGGTGGCCACGGAGCCACTTTCAGGCTCTTGAGGCTTTTCTCTAGTTCTTGTCCAGGACTCACAAATTCTCCAGCAGCAGGGTATCTCCATGCTCTTAGGTTACGATTTCCCTGACCTGCTTCTCACAGTTACATCTTTTCTGTAATCACTGTCTTGGAAGGTCTTTTATCTTTAAGGAGCAACACAGTCAAAGCGGATCTACCTGTATAACCCAGGAAAAGTTCCCAATATCAAAATCTGTACCTTTAAGAAAAAAGGACCTTTAAGGCAAAAGGAAGCTTTGTTCTCAGTAGATTTTTTAGGTTCTAGAAGACACAAACATATTTGGAATACCACTGGTTTATCCCAGTGGCCCCATTCCCGATACTGTGTCTGTAAAACACTTCCCTATCCTAGGAACTTACTAGTTCATAGCCCTATACACAGTCTTGTCTTCTCCCCTCCCCTCTGCTCTTTTCTCCTCTCTTCTCCTCTCCTCTCCTTTCCTTTTCTCTTCTCTCTTCTCTCCCCTTCCTCCCTTCCTTTCCCCTTCCTTCCCTTTCCATTCCGCTCTTTTCCCCTCCCTTCCCCCTTTTCCCCCTCCTCTCCCCTCTTTTCCTCTCCTCTCTCCCCTCCCTTCCTTTCCTTCCCCTCTCCTCCTCTTCTCTCCTTCCCTCTTTTCTTTCCTTCTTTACTTCTCTCTTTTCTTTTCTTCTCATCTTATAGTGTTTCTCCTTCTCCTTTGCTCCTGTTCCTCTTCCCTCTGCTCTCTACCATTTCTTTTTTTTGGCATTTGGTTTTGTGCAGTGGTGGCATATTTAGCAAATTCTGAGTGAAGCTACAGGTACAGATTAAGTTAAGTGGAGCCATGAGAATTTAGAAATGACAAATGCTGTAGGCAAGCAAAGGGGTCTCACATAGATAATGACAATACCTGCGGAAGAAAAGCCTGTTTCATCTGGCTATTGGTTTCAATTCCCTAGGGACATTGGTCCCTGATCTATTTTGGGGTTGAGGGGAGTTTGCACACGTGTATTGTTGATGTCTATGTACCTCACATTCACATTTGTGCTGGAGTCAAGAAAACAATTGTATGTGGCATTATCCAAAGCAACCATGAAACTTTATTCTATTGCTATAATGCTAGGTCTTTTGTCTTGATTAAAGAGTTAGTAGAATTTAAAAAGATAGAACCATGTATATGGAAGAGTATCTTTACAGAAAAAGGGTGAAAGGGAAGGGAAAGCCCCTGTTGCTTTTCAGACAGCAGTTTGCAGCTGGGCGGATGCACGCTTTTAATCCCAGCACTCAGGAGGCAGAAGCAGGTGGATCTTTGTGAGTTTGAGGCCAACCTGATCTACAGGAGTTAGGTCCAGGACAGGTCCCAAAGCTACAGAGAAATCCTGTCTCAAAAAACAAAAACAAACAAAACCAGACAACAGTTTGTTTTGAGGTAGATTTTGCTGAGTTGTTAAGAGCATATCATCAGGTAGATAAGAAACTCTTACGAGCCACTCTTGATATGTTCATGTGGGGAGTGACCAAGTGTGTGTATGCATAAATGTGTATATATAATTTGTGTGCATGTATGTCTTTATATATGCAAATATCTGTATGTATGTGTATACTATGTATATATGAGTATGTATATATTTGTATATTTCTCTGTATGTACATATGTATGCATATAGGTATGTATTATACATGCATAAGTGTGCATGCATGTACATTTTTTATCTTGCATAGCAGTGGGTCATCTAGAGTAGAGCCGGTGCCATCACAGCTCTCTCATGGTGAAGCTCCTTGGCTGTGCATTACCTTGTATTTGAAGAAATAGCACAGACCTTAGAAATGGGATTGCTTTTTAACCTCAGCACTTGGGAGGCAGAGGTAGGTGGATCTCTGTGAGTTCGAGGCCAGCCTGATCTACAAGAGCTAGTTCCAGGACAGCTAGGTATACTTAAAGAAGCCCTGTCTTGAAAAACAACAAAAACAAAAACATAAAAAGAGAAAGAAATGGGATTGCTTTTTGTAGCTCAGTATAAGTCTGGATTTGTGATTCAATCAAAATATCTCTTTTAAAGCAGAAAGCAAAAAGGAGAAATATAAAGAAAGAAAGATAGAAAGAAAGAAAGAAAGAAAGAAAGACAAATTTACCTCAGAATTGATTTGATTTAAAGTATGATGAAACAAAAGAGGGAAGATATTTTCATTCATTTTTATTTTATTTTCCACCAAAGGAAATCTTTCATTTAATTTCATCACTTTCCATTAGCTAAGTAAACTGCTAAGGCTCAGACTTGACGTCAAAGGGATAGACAGTCAAACACTCCATGAAAAGTTGAACGAAAGGAAATAGCAGATGTGGATGGGTAGAGAATGGGTGGGAATTCCAGCCTCCCTAGAAAATCTACCTATTGATAGCTAGTGCCTTCTGAAGCTGATGATTGGTTTAGGATGCTCACAGAGGCAGAAACAGACCGATCTTGAGAGTGCTTTCAATATGTTGATGGATAACAAGGAATTACAAATTCCATGGTCCTTGGACAAGCAACACGTAGGCAGAGGGGAGCAAGCCTGTGTCTGCAAGCCTGAAAGAGGACCAAAAGCAGGGTCCCAGGGATGTGATGTGATGAAGGTAGAGATCAGGGCTCAGACAAGTGACGATAGTTGACTACAAAATAGATACTGCTGTGACACAATGATGTCACTGCTCAAGGATCTGACTTCTTCATTCGTCATTCTTTCTGAGGTCACCAGTGCAACATAGTGAAGAGTTTGCAATGAACCAGAAGACCCCAGCTAAAGGAATACGAACAGTTTTTAGAATATACTCCAGAATTTATCATATTTTTAGCTTTGAAAGTTAACTTTTACCCTCTACATTTCCATTTCATTTGTAGTAGTTTTTGAACACTCTTACCTTGTGCCTATTTTTGGTTCATGGAAAAAAAATATTTCAAGGCCATGAGGTTATGGTGGCAAGCAAAACAAAACAGAGAGCCTTTACTTTTTTCTTCTAATCTTTGGGAAATCTGGTACAGTCATGTCTGCATGTTTTTGAATGGAAACATGTTACAAATGATGAAGTGAAGAAAGCCCTATTATCCAGTTGGAAAACAGATTGGATTACCTGTCACTGGTGTGGCCTGTTTATTTTCCTAAGGAGATACAATCCTCTTATAGTATTAACTGCGATGCCAAAAGTATATTGCAAAACAGCAACAAGCACAAAACAAAATCAAAAACAAAAACAAATCTAAAAACAAACTTACCCAAATTGTTTCCTCTTTTTAAATTACAATATTCTATTATCGTCTTTTAACCAGGGGTTTATTGTATTTTTCTGCCTTCTTGTGTTTTTAAAGTTTATACTGAATGCACAAGAGGGCTAAAATACAACCTTTTCTTGGTGTAGAACCTTGCCACCCAGGTGGTAGTTTTATTCTGAGAATAGTTACCTGGGGAGGTGATTTACTGGCAAGAACAAAATCAGTATATCCGGCCATATCCCCTGATGTTTTCCTAACAGACACATTACAACATAGTGGATGGGACTCAGAGGGGGCTTGGCTCCCCAGATCTGGACATTTGGTGACTGACAGCCTGAACACAGATGTCTGAAATCTGTATTTGTAGTAAGAATAGTTACATGTTAAACTATAAATAGCATGTTGTTTAACAGTTTCTAGGTAAAGGCTATTACATGTCAATATTAGTCTGTAATTAATGCAGTCCATGTTAATAGCACATAGTTTCATGAACTATTTCATTAAAATATGAAAAATAGCAAAAGTACTTTAACAGTCCTGCTGTTTGGACATTTGGGCATCATACATTCAAAGATGGTTGTTTATTTCTGAATCTACTCCAGTTACAGAAATATATTCTTTGCTGAAAATGACTTTGGCTTTGCTGCCTTCTATTCGCCCACAGTGAGGGATGTCTTTTGACCCTCTGTGCAACAATAGTCATATCTTTCCAGGGAGTAAATGACTTGACTTCGGATGACGCATTATTGCTTCAGGAGCTTGGGTGCCCTTTCGTATGTCATATGGAGTGCTGTCAAATTCTGTAATAACCTGGGAAAATGAATTCACCCTCAAACCAATCTTTCTTGATTTTTTGCTCCTTTGAGAGGGAGCAATTGTAAATAGTTTGTGGCTCTTTCTGCCCTTTCTTTTCCCTATCATATGTCCTTATGTAGCTACCCACAGCCATCCCTTCTTACAGGCCCTGGGATGTAGGATGGTTGTTTCAGTGTGTCATTGAGTTGTATTATCTGACTCTCTTTTATTCTAACCACTTCACTGCTTATCTCTCTCTATTACTTATACTGCCACATAACAGATTGGCCCCCAAATTATTGGTATATAATAATAACACTTATTATCTCATCATTTTTCTGCATATGGAATTTGGGAGTGGTTTAGTTGATGGTCCTGGCTTGGAAACTCTCATTGTGCTACCTTTCATGTACTATATGAGATTCACCATGCAAAGGCTTGACTAGACCTGGAAGATATGCCTCCAAAGTGGCTCAGTCATAGCTATTGAAAGGCCTCAATTTCTTGTCAGTCACTTGCAGGTTTTCTTGGGATTCTTGAAATGTCCATTTGATAGGGTAGCTGACACTTCACAAAGATCTATTTATGAACATCATAGAGTGTCACCTCATTGACATTCTTCACAATGGGAACAAGTCTGCAGATCCACGCCACACTCTGTCCCCTTGAAGCTCATTGAGTTTCCTATTTGAAATTCTCCATTCATGAATTCACCCATCCTGGTTACTATATGATCCCCTCTGGTACTTAATTTGGACCCTCAAGTAAGGGTTCAAATACTCAGGGTTCTCATTCTGTGGCACTGCTGGGCATCTAGGATTAGACAGTCATTCCAGTCTCAGGAGTTGGACCCTGTTTGTGCCTGTAATTCTCGAATTTCAGAACCTTTATAGCTCTATAATCAGAATTACAAGTTTTTCCAAGTTTAACCTGTGAATATTGTAAGCTGCTTTATATAAGAAGTCTTGCGTCATGTAAAAGTGTCTATGGAAAACGTGAAGCTTCAGAGTCGAGACGAGTATCCTCACTTCATTGTAGTGTGTTTGGTTGCATTTCTCTAGGCAGAGGCCCGGAGTATCTCAGATGGGGCAAATCAAGATCCCAGTTGTGTACACCAAGTAGAGAGTATTCTCACCATGTTAACTAGTTACTGCAATCATCCTCTCAGGGCTCAATATTACGATGTGATACTTGTTGCTGGCTTTAGAAAACAGGTTCACATTAGGTTGTCAGACAAGGACTTGCACTATATATTAAATTTACTTGACAGACTCTATTAGCTATAGAAACATAAATACATGACACAGACATAGTTACGTGCATACACAGCCTTCTATCCCCACTGCCATATATACGTATAACAAATGTGAAATTGTCCCAGTGCTTTTCTATTAACAGCACTTTATTTTTACTGTTTTAGATTTCTTTTACTATTTTTGATGTGTGTGGGTGTTTTGCATGCATGTTATGTGCATGCTCCATGTGCATGCATTGCCCACAGAGGCCAGAAGAGGGCATTAGATCCTCCTTGAACTGGAGTTACAGATAGTTATTAGCTTCCATGAAGGTACTGAAAATTGAACTCGGGTGAATCCTTTTGTAAAAGTAGCCTGTACTCTCTATAGCTGATCAATATCCCCAGCCCCATAAATACATTTTAAACTAGTAAAGTTAAATAATTCTTTAATTTGAGAAGTCATTGTAAAGCATACTTGATAATATCTACAAAACATTTTGAAGCAGACAAGAGGAGAAAGCATACAGATTTTCAATTTTAAGTATATCTAGGTATTCTATAGAACATTATATAAATTTATTACTTATATTTCACTTACAAAATTATAAACTTTTCTTTTGAGGAAACATTGGTTTAGGTAAGCTAAACATACTGATATAAGATATATGGAAATGCAAACAGCTATACAAAAGATGAAATTATAATGAAATCTTCAGAAATGTCATGTTTTCCCAAAGAATTTACTTACTATCTATAAATTATATATAACACAGAAAGGTAAAACCTTTCGTCAAGTAGTTTTTCCTCTTTCATTCCTTAATGGACCTATAAATCAAGGTTTCCCATGTGTTTCCTCCTGATATGTGGCTTTTATTTTATGGATGGAGGTGAGTCAAGTCCATATTTGCTGCTGGTGTCTTCTTCAAGATGACCTGGAGGATATCTAAAAGTACATCATCCCTTCACACCCATCCCTGGGGGAAGAATCAGACCAGATGCCTGTCTAGAGTCTTGATCTGCGGTCAGAATTCCTGTGTGAGATTGAGGTTTTGTTTCCCATGTAATTATGTGTTGTTCTGAACCCCAAGCTATCCCACTGAGTCTAGCATAGCAGTTGGGAAGGGAATTAGGACCAAACTCTGCTGGTAATGATACAAACTGAATCTGAGTACTTATGGAGTGCAGGTTTCAGCCTGGTACCCAAAGAGTCTATTTTTTTCAGCTACAAAGACCATCTTGCAGGTATCTGTGCTTGAAATGAAGGAATGTGTTTTGAAGATAATCTGTTCATTGTCAAAGCTGGTGTTAAACTCCATGTATGAACTGTATGTAAATTGCATTGTATGTTATAGCCACAGAGACTTGTTCAGTTTTGGGGAAGGGACTCTGGTGCCCACTTCTGGGCCAATAGTGATGCTATACAAAACTTGAGCCTGCCTTTCTGGCCTGCGGACTTCTTCCCTGTATTGGGATGGGCTTAGGAGCTACTTCCTGGAGTTTGGACCTGGATACCTTTGCTTTCTTGTTGGAACTGGATTTGTGGGCATGGCACTGACCCCCAGGGCAAAGTCTGTTACTTTTTGCATCCTGGGTGGAATATTGACCCTGTTTGAGGGAGGAGTGATGGGATCCTTCTATCAGCTGCATAGCTATTATGGTCTCATAAGGCTCGGATTGTGCCTGTTGGGATGGGAGCAGGGGTTCTCAGGCTCCGCTTCGCTCCGACTTCTACTGTTATAGGCTTAGTATTGGATTTCACGCCTACTCAAGCCTAAGTTTAATTTTTTTCCTTCTTCCAAGGGAGAGACATCACTTTTCATGTTTTGTGGCATCCAAAGAGAGATGGCACAGGTAAATTCTCTTCCTGCTTTCTCTAACATGTCTTTTCTTGTTATGATTAGTAGAGTCAGGCACCATAGGAGCAAAGCATATTGGTGTATGTACACGACAGTGCTAAAACAAAACCCAACATGTTTACATACATGACAGTGCCGTAATAAAGCAGAACAAAAGCCATTGCTGCGATACGTCTCTTTGAAAACCCAAAATGAAGAGCGGAAAACCAGGAGGTGAACTTGTTCAGAGAAAGAGGGATCAGAGGATGGAATGGGACGAATAGAAAGTGGGGGCATTAGTGTCATCAGCATGTATTGTACGTGTACAAATGATCAAAGAATGTGTTTACATATGCATGTGTGGGAAGAGTATGGAGAAAAAAACTAAGAAAGAAAAAAAAAACTCTCACCAGGAATCAAAAAAAAAAAAAGCCATCAAAAAAAGTTTTCTTATCTGATTTCCCTATTTTTGGGGAAGATAGTTCAGTGTGTGAACAGTTGTTCAAACTGATGAAAGATTTAACATAGCCATTATCTTGTTGCACCCTGATCCAGTCCAGAGAATGCAGTGTATCTTAGTGAAAAGTTCAGTTGGTTTCAGGTCCTGGCTCTGAGCCCTTCTTCTACCACTTAGAAGCTAGGTGACCGAGGGAGAACTTTCCATGCTTTGGGTGCTAGTTTTAACTATCAGTTTTACATAACAGAACCAACTGGGAAGAAAGTCTCTTAACTGCTAAGCCATCTCTCCAGCCCCAAGACAAGAGTCTAAAGGAGGGATTATGGCTGTCAGAATTGCATGTGAAAATGCCTGTGGAGGATTGTCTTGACTGTTAATTACAAAGTAGACCCAGGAAGACGCAGACCACTTGGGCAGTGCCATTCCCTAGCCAAGGCTCTGAACTGTACAAAGGTGGCAAAGCAAGCAAGGAAGGAAATGCTTTGTTCTTTGTTTGCTTTAGATGTGCTTTGTTGACTTTAGATGTGATAAAGGAGCTTCTTAAACTCCTGCCTTGGCTTCCCTGAAGCAATGGACTAGAACTTGGGCCTGTAAGTCAAATTACCCCTTCCTTCCATGTGTTGCTTTTTGCTGGGTTCTTTTATCACAGCTATAGTAATGAAACTAGCACATTTTTGTAAGTCATGGCTCCTCACTTATCAATTTAGGAATAGTTTCTCTCTCTCTCTCTCTCTCTCTCTCTCTTTAGTATAGCTCTGAGAATCACGAATAGAAGCAATAATTTTTATGAAATGGAACCTCATTCTATAAGTTAGTAGTTCTCAAACCTATCTATATGGTAGAATTACCAAGAGGGGTTAAGATAAGCCAGCCAAAGTTTCTGATGGACTTGGTCAAGGAGGCTGCATGTTGCCTTCATGATTGGGAATTTAAAGAGCCTCCAGATCATCTTATCTTGTTAAAAACTACTGATTAGACTAGCAATTTTCCTTCCTACTGTAGTCACTATATCAACTAGACCACCAGTCCTCAACCTGTGGGTTGCAACCTAGCTCTTTCACAGGAGTCTTCTAAAACCTTAGGGAAACACAGCTATTCACATTATATTTCATAACAGTATTAAACTACAGTTACAAAGTAGCAGTGAAAATAATTTTATGTACAACATATTAAAGGGACACAGCATTAGGAAGGTAGAGAACCACTGAACTAGATTAATTTAAAATAGTTCTAAAGCTCATTATTTAAAAATTTTTTTGAGACAGGGTTTGTCTGTGTAGCTTTGGAGCCTGTCCTGGAACTCACTCTGTAGAGCAGGCTGGCCTTGAACTCACAGAGATCCACTTACCTCTTCATCAGGAGTGCTGGGATTAAAGGTGTGTGCCAGCACCTCCCGGCATTAAATTTTGTTTTTAACGTGCACTTTGATCTATTACTTTTTATTTTTACTCATGATACATTGTTTGAATTTTCTCAATATACATTTGTTTTGAATCTATTTTTTATTTTGCCAACTCTTTTGTTTTTTTTACTTACTTTTTAAAGATGATTTTAGTTGAAATAGAATTATATCACTTTCCTCCCTCCCTTTCCTACCTCTAGCCACTCACAGGTACCCTCGCTGGAACTCTTCCCATGTCCCCTGTACATACACACACACACACACACACACACACACACACACACACACACACACACACACAGTATGCAAACATCTGTATGTATGTCACAATGATAATAATTGAACCTCCAAATTTTAACCCCAAGCTTAAGGGTACTTTTGTGTTGAGGAGGTCACGAAACATATGTTTTAAAGCAATCAGGGAGGGACAAACAAGCGTTAAAATTTATGGTGTTGTTTCTCAGGTAGACAATTGCTCCTGAAGATCAGATGACACCACGTTGTTTTGGTGGAAGTAGGCAGGCATCCTGCATGCTCTGGAAGAACCACCCATGCCTCGTGCCATTGGCACACTGGACCATGGATTGGCAATGATGCACTTAGCAGATGGGGCCGAGTACAGGCAGCGAAGTGTGTGAGCTCTCTCTTTGAATTGATTAATGGTTTTCATGGCAGAAATTCAAGGCTGAAGCGTTGGGATGCCTGTCATTGTGTTGAACCCAGTGTCTGCAATTAAAGCTCTAGGGCCACTCCTTTTTTACTCTAACTCAAGCTTAATTAATTTTAAATTAAAACAAATAGTTTCCATGAGCACATGAGGTACATTTGGGGGTTTGGCTAATCAGGATTAGTGTAATGAAGTCTCCACCCCTTCATTATCCTCCACAAAAGAACCCCCAGGAAGATGATTTAAAATGCCATCCAAAGTGGCATGTTGCTACTAAATATTTTGATATCCACATGGTATTTTCATATCCGTGTTCTATGTAGAGAAGCTGTAGGTGTCCTCATGGAGGATGCCAGTGGCCTAATGTAGCATCAAGTCCCTGTGGGTATCTGGCATCATTTTACAACCCAAGGAGTCTGCTCGCCAGGGCTTTGCGAGTTATTTCAGGCTAGTTTCTCGTCAACAACAAAGATGCATTCTGAAATATGGTTTGTAGATGAGACCTTTGAAATCATAGCTTGTATGGCTGCCCTTGTCTAAATCTGCTTCAATGATTACTGCTGAGTTCTGAAGCCACCAAGGTCAGGAGTTTACTTTCCATATGAGTGATTTGGTTTATTCTGCTATATTGTCATAGAATCTGCTTCTCTTCTTCCTGGGGATCTTATGAGTGTCTTTTCTTTGGTAAAAGGGAATTCATAATCAGTGTCCTCACCTTTCCTTGGAGAATACTGCAAAACCCTGAGAATGAGGCCAGCAAGTCAGATGACAAGCAGCCAAAATCGAAAGTTATTTTAATAAGCTTCTTGGTGCATAGCTCTCGGGAAGTGTGTGTGTGTGTGTGTGTGTGTGTGTGTGTGTGTGTGTGTGTGTGTGTGATGATTTCTTACTTGTCAACTGTAACCAAAGACTGAGTCTTGGATAAGTTAGTCTAGTGGGTAACAATAAACCATCACACAAGATCTTTTACTTCATAATGACACAGAACATATGCCTGGTAGTTTTTGCCTATAGAAATTATGTATAGTCACTGCAGATTCAACAGGTTGCTACATATATTCCTATTTGCCTGACTTGTGTGTGTTGGGGGGCGGCTGTGTAACAAGTGGCTTGACATCATTTGTAGATTGATTCATGCGTTTGAGTAATATTGGAACTGAGCTTCGATAAGCTTCCTCTTGTGTTATTCCTGTGGGGGTTACACTTCTGTAGAGGCCCTAGAAGCAGAAACACCTGTGAACCCCACAATTGGAAATTATGATGCATGACAAAATGTCTGCCAGGAGGTAGCTTAGGACATTGCTTTGTCTCCAGGGGTGAGGTGATGTAGAACAAAGAGAAGGCAGACCGGAACTCTGCTCATGTAACTCAACACTTGCTGTAGCCAGCCTGCTGACACTTACTTTTAGAGCCCTGTCCCCCTCTGTCTCTTCTTTGAAATTATTTTATGTGTGTGAGTAAAGAATTAATCTAACTAATCTTTATCAATAAAAATTGGAAGTCGCTGGGTGGTGGTGGTGCATACCTTTTATCCCAGCACTTGGGAGGCAGAGGTAGGTGAATCTCTGTGAGTTTGAGGCCAGCCTGGGTTCCAGAGTGAGTTCCAGGACAGGCTCAGAGAAACCCTGCTTGATCTCCCCCCTGCAAAAAAAGAAAAAATTGGGAGTCAAATATGAGGGTAAGAACATGAAAGGTCAGAGAAGCACAGAGCAGCCGTCAGTTGCTTCCTCCCTCTAACATTCCTCCATTCAAAAGGGTCTAGATCCTCTCTCAGTCCCACCTTACTACTTCCTGGCTGCTCTTTGTCTTCAGTACTCCAAACCTCTACGATTAATTTGGGCCAGCTAGAGGGTGCATCCACCCTCTGACTCCAAGCAAGCTTTTTGTTGTCAGAACACAATCAAAATATCACACAACATATGAGCACCTGCTGTGACCAGGAGAAGGTGTTGTACTCCTTGGAAATGGAGTTATGGGCCTTTGTGAGCCTCCATATGTGTGCTGGGAGCTGAACCCGGGCCCTCTGCAAGAGCATAAGATGTTCTTAACAACTGAGCTATCTCTCCAGCATACTGGTTCTCAGCCTGGGGGTTGAGTGACCCTTTCACAGGGTCACATATCAGATATCCTGCATAAAGGATATTTACATTATGATTTATAATAGCAAAGTTACAGTTAGGAAGTAACAACAAAATAATTTCTGATTGGGGTCACCACAGCATGGAGCTGTAGTGAAGGTCCAGCATTAGGAAGGTTGAGAACCGCTGCTCTGGACTGTCTACCTCCTTTCTATTACCACAGAGTCAGGAGACAGAGCTTTCTCTAGGACAATAAATCCATGGAGATTCTACTCAATTCTGACTTCACCTTTTAGGAGAACTGCTGTTATTGAGTGTGCTGCTTGCTGTGCTTAGGACAAATTCTGTTTTGTTGACAACTTAACGCAAGATCCTGCTGAAAATAACTAATGCTAACGCAAGCAGTGGAGAGAACACTGGTGCTCCTCACGCTGCACAGCCAGTGGTTTCTAAATGCCATCCATCAGCCCCATCATTTAAGTCACTGGTAAATTCTGTCTCACATCTGTTTCTTCAGATCTGCTTCCAAAGCCCTACGGTCATCAAAGTCCCTGAGCGTAGTTATCAATTCTGACATGGTTATTTTGTTCAAGTAAGAAGAGATTAGGAAGTATTTGAGTAACAAACCCTGTAATATCAACAGCTTAACACAGACAAAGTTGAGATTTTGCCCTGGCAAAGCGTGCTGAGTGTTCAGATTCCATCAAGCAGTGACCTGGGGGATGCATCCTTTTGGGACTCTGACATCATGGAACAGAGACACGGCTTCTAGTTCTGCACAGCAGGAAACACACACACACACACACACACACACACCACATGCACACATGTGCGGGCGTGCGCAGAGACACAGAGCATGACAGAGGCAGAGAGACACACAGGGAGAGTAGGAAGAAGAGGAAGAAGAAAAGAGAGGAGGGAGGAACAGGAGGAGGAAGAAGAAGGCGAAAGGAAGAAAGGGAGTGATGAGGATCTCTTACTTACTAGACAACAGTCAAAACTAACTGTGGGATGTGGGCTTGGGATGAGACAGAGGGAAAGAAGATTTACTACACACAGAGCCTCATCCCTGATACACTCCCTCTACATTCTCTTCATTTACCTCCCCAGACATCATCACCTCATCATCCCTTGTTTGAAGACATCCTCCAGTCTGGTTCCCTGGCTCTGTCCTCCGACAGTGAACATCACTGTCAAGCGTCCCCATCTGGAAACACTGCTCTCCTCACAGAGTTCAGAACTTTTACACCCCAGTACCCATTGCTTACTAAAATCCCTGGATTCCTCAGGATGTGTCATGTGAAACCTCATAAATGTTCACTACAGACTCCCTTGCTGAGCTCATCAACGCTAATCTCTGGCATGAATACTAGACTTGAACTGTTCATCTCTAAACTGAAAGTTCCCTTAAAAGTGCTTTGCCAGGATCTTGCCAGGCACAGTTATTGCCAGTGTCTTTTCTGCCTCTGTCTATCCTTCGAGTGTCTCCAGTCAACAGTCCCAAAGGGATTGTTCTCCATGCTGCCCTGCCGTCCCATCTATTGACCATGTCACTCAGCTGGCCCGTGCATCCCTGGTTAGTGTCATTAAGTAGGCCTTCACAGCCATTGGTCTTGGCTCTTCTGTGAGGTCATTTGCAGGGTAAGAGCAGTATATATCCCCATACGCAGCACAGGCCTCAGAAAGGTACTAAGCAAATACTAGTCCATGGGAAGATGAGCTGAAAAGAATGAGCACATGTGTGATTGGCTGGGGAAGCTCTTCTTTGCTTTACATAACCGCTAATCTCTGGTTTCTCATGGAGCTGTGTTAACGATGCCGTGGTACTTATGCTTTTGCTTCTAGCACACGTTGACAGTGTGAGGCCCGTGGCTTAGAAATCTTAGGAGGAGTGTTGAGCGTCCTAAAGATAGCATCTTGGCTTGTTCTTTTAAAATGCAGAACTTCTACCGTCTCTTTTCTGGTGACTCAACAAAGTTCATGGTTCAAGTCCGCAGATGTCAACTGCAATAGCCTGCTTTCCATCAGCTGATTGCCGCCACAATTAGGAAGAGTCTGCAGAGTATTGATTACAAGGCTTAGAGCCAGACAAATTCTAGAACCTATCATTTCACCTGAGGGTTTTGGTGAGTCGCTTCTGTGGGGCAAGTTTCTGTGAAATGGGCATAGTATTTTCCTCCACCATAGAACTGTTGAGATGACAGAATGGTATTCCATCTCCAAGGCCTTAGCTCTGTTCTCAGTGAAGTTATTGCTCAAATCCATGCACTTCTACCCTTGATATGACTGTTGGCATGCTGTTGAAGAGCACGCAGGTGCCACTATATTGCACTCAGCATTAGTATTGGCTCTGATATTTTTCTTCTTGGACTCTGCCCCACCACCGTCACAGAAGTCATGGAAGTTGTAGTAGTAGATTCACAGGCTGGGGCTCAGCGCAGGATTTTGGCAGTGGGTTTCCCCCTACATCTCATGTCAGGACAATATTCCTTGTGGTCTGCCAGGCTACTGGAACAGTTCACCAGGATAAAGCCAGGGTCAGCTTGGGTTATGAGAGAGGGGTTTAACTATTGGAGGAGGAAGAGATGTGACAGCCTTGACCACAGTTGCTCCTCAAATCCGATAAAACCTGATGGGCCTGGACAGAGGACAGCTCTACTTAGCATCCTGTATTGATGGTAAAAGGAAGAAAAGGGGAGCTCTTGGTTTCTGCCCAGCCTTGGTCTGTTCTCCTCCCTAGCAGGGCGGCTGAATGACGGTTTAATTTGTTGTGAATGCTGGCAGCACAATATGGAGGAAGGGAACTTACAAACACTGAGAATTGCCTGGAAGCTTGTGAAATTGGACATCCTGTTCTGTGTGGTACATTCTCATGGCTGGGGTGCCTTGTTTCAATTGTGGGGGTTGAGGCTGCTGTGAGGAGGATTCAGAGCGTCACTGTAGTCTAAAAGAGTTAACAGATGTATCTGAATTTTATGGGACAAAAGACTCCAGCAGATACACAGAGCAAAAACGTGGCAGATTGGATTTGACATTAAGTTCAAAATGTGTGTTCACAGAGAGGCGAAATAAAATGAAGGTACAATGGGAGTGGGGGTGGCGATTCTGTCTTCCTTCAGTTTATCTAAGCCTCTGTTCACCTGTTCCTGAACTTAGAAAACTAACAGCTGGGAGGAGCAATCAGGGATTTCTTCAGCTAGATTTTCTTTGTCTACTACTGAATCTATTACTTTCTGTAACAGGGCAAATTCCCCCAAAATGCTATTCCCATTAATTGTGCATGTTTTTTAATCTTGAAATTTCTAAACTTAATACATTTTGAATTCATATTGCCCTGGATTATAGGGAAACCTTCTTCATTCCTGGGTAAAGTTTGGGTATAAAATTAGAATACATTTTCTTGCATTTCTTGGTAGGATCTAAAATTTACATAGGACTGAAAGTCCTTCTTTTCTGGCTTAAGACAAAAATGCATAATAGTGATCAAATGGAGTGACTCTAAACAAGAGTCAGCGACTTGAGGCTGGTCATTCTGTTAGAAAAAAGGAAACCTCAATTTATTTTTAAGAAAAGGGTTTCATACTTGCTTCCCCAGGAGCATTCTAAGTAGCTGTCTTGTGGGCAATGGGGACATAATGTTGTCAGGCAGCCAGCTCCCTCTCTTCTAACTGGTCCTGGCTCCAGGGGAAGCACTGGTTCTTCAGATGGTGCCAAGTGTCAGCAGACCCAGGTGAATGATACATAGGGCTAGCCTTAGGATTGGAGCTAATTCCCAGGGCCCCCATCCACTTCAAGGAAACACAATGTGAGTGAAAATGCGTGCTTTCTGTGCAGAAGAGCTATTCAAGAAAAGCGCCCCAGAGTATCCCAATGTAACCCACTCCTCCATCTATTTAGAATCTTTGGGTATGCCTAAGTCCACTTAGTGGGAGGATATTCTCGGAATAATCCAGAAGACATTGCTCTGAATCCTAACGTTCCAGTGTCAATGCAAAAGTCAGGATGAGAGTAGGCAATATGATTTATTAAACTGGGTGACTAGTAAGGAGATTGGAAGAAGAACTTCCCAGAGTCTGTATCTTTCTTGGTCTGGCGTCTCTACAGAAGAGGAAAAAACAGCAAGCATGCCACTGAAGCATGTGTCTTGGGGCTTACTAGGAACCTCTAGTCTTTCAAAGAACAAGGGATGCAAACAGAACTCTTCCTAGGGATTCAGTAGAGCTGCTAGCAAGAGTAGATCCCCAAGGTTCAGACATCAGAGGACAACATCAATTACTTTTTCTCTCCTGCTTGGTGTGTGGTGGTTTTCCTTGTAGCTTCTCTCATTTCTCTTCCCATTCCCCTGCCTCTGATACTCCATCCTTGTGTTTCTTCTTAGCTGAGAATAACCACAGGCTTTCTTGATTTTCTTAAGAATCAAATTTATGATCGCAGGTAGACTTAAAGAAGCTTAACGAGAGCTGGTCTTCGGCTGTTGGAGAGCAGTGGGCAGTAGCAGGAAGGTGGGAAAAGTGGCATGCGACATCCTCTCTTGAGACAGCTTTAATGAAGTCCTCTGGCGTAGGAACCCTTCAGTCTACATGCATTGGGGTTCTTGTGTAGATATAGGTGCCAAAATTCCCATTCTGAAAATTCTTTGGTTCTTATGCAGTCCTAGGAAGTCAAGATTCCTCAGACTTGACAGCAGCCAGTGTTACAGCTCCAGCCTAGGCTAGCCAACAACCTTGACTTCAAAGGCTTGAAAGTTTTCTGAATTTTTTTTCCCAGTGATCAGGGCCTGTAGTTTCTGTCTCTAGCTCTTTTTAACCTGGTATTTCTTGTTCCCCTAACACTGTCCATCGTCACCACTCTGCCATTCCTTTGGTTCCTGCCATCGGGGCCTCTTGTACAGCTGTGCAGCAGCTGTTCATCTGGATGCTTTTGCAGCTCACTCTACCAACCATTCAGCTGTTCCAGAGCTGGTTCTCTTGCTTTCCTGCCATGCTGCTGTGTCTGCTTCTTTCTTTGTGTCACTAGGTCAGCCCTCACTGTAAAAAGTATGCAAGAAAAGGCCACAAGAGAGAAGCCTTTTATTGTACTTAATGTTGCAATGCAAGGGGAGGTGACACAGGGAGGTGTCTCCCAGCCCACTCACTGAGCCAAACAATCTGCTTATATTTATCTAGAAAAGGGAAGCTTGCATAAATCACAGCACACCTCGCATGCAAATGAAGGTACTTGCATCAACCATAGCACACCTTGCTTGCAAATGGAGGTTTGTTTCTGTACCAATTACATCATTGTGATTTTTGTCCCTGTCATAACCCTTTTAGTCTAAGGAGAATTACCCTGCTGTTTGGGATTAAAAATGGTTGAGAGGTCATCTACTATTATCAAGACTTGTGATCATAGAGAACCCACTACAAACCCTTTGAAATAGTCCTATCTGAGATTATACCTTCAAAGGAAGGAACATTCATTGTGTTAGTGTGTGTGTGTGTGTGTGTGTGTGTGTGTGTGTGTGTGTGTGTGTGTGTCTTTTCAGGACATCCATAGAAGGTTCAACATAGCCATCAGGGTAAATCTGGCCAGCTGTTTGATTGACAGTTCTTTTGCTCAAGACAGCCAGGACAGCAAGAGAGAGTCCAACAGCTGCTACCTAGGGAGTCACATTCTGGCATATTTGCTTATTTACAGGAAAATGGAAATCAGAAAGAATGCTTACAACTAAAGAGCATGTTATTAGTAATATGATTTTTATCACTTTAAAATGGCTTTTCCATGCTTACCACCTGCTCAGTGCCACAGGGCAAAAGGTGGATTCCTTTATCTATCTTGATGATTGCAGTGTACTAAAGAATAGCATTTCTTTTTGAAAAAATTCATAAATATATATGTATACAAAAAAGTTGTCCATATTATACTGTGTAGGCAGAGACATTTTAAAATACTGGCATTTAGGAACACTAGAGACTATTAGACATTACCCGTTTTGCTAGGCTTTGAAAATCAAATGAAAAATAAACACATTTTATGAAAGTTCTTTATGTCATTTTTATTCACACTCCTGTAAGATCTAGTGATCTCACTAGCATTTATGTCTCGCTTTTTGGTCTAAACCAATCTTAGATTGCAGTTTTACTAATTCAACAAGCTTTCAAAGTGATGTTCGTAGGAATGCAGACTGCAGCTGGTTTGCGGCTCACTTTAACTCCTGTCCAAGTCACTCTCAAATGAACGATAAGGAAAACAGAAAAAGCATTTCCTCCTCCTTCTGGAGGAAGGCTAATAATGACTACATATTATATAGTTATCCTGCCCCTCAAGAGACTGAAGGCACAGTGTCAATTTATCTTTAAAACTTGGTCCAATCTGACATAATCTTTTGGGATTTATCATAATAAGCCAATAGGCACAAAGCACAGTCTTCAGGTACATGCCCCCGAACAACAACTCAGGATTTAGGCTCAACAGGAAACTCTGAGTGTATTTGTATGCTGCGGGGGGTTCTTTTGCTCCATAGGGTTTCTCAGTAGTGATGGTCGCCAGGCCAGGGGCTGACTGCTCCTTTTACCATCCATCCTCCTCGGTCATTGCACTGCTCTCATTGCTGTGCCTCAGGGGCTGAGGTAGATGCTGATGAGAATATTTCAGTGCTTGTGGATCAAATGCCATGTTAATTTTTGCGTCTGTGATATGGGACCAGCACAGTCCCCCAAAGCTATTACATTGTCACCTTATTGAATGCCATCTTCCATATAGTGGAGTGATGAAAACAGATATTGAATATTTAGATAGATAGAATCAGCCAAGGGTTAGAACAACCAATTTTAACAGGAAGGCCTAATTTATATGGTATTTGAGTATTCTTGAATGACGTGCAATGGTCGGCGTTACATTTTTCCATTTTAGTATATATTTAGTTCTCTTTTCTCCTCTTTCCTTTCCCTTCATCCCTTTCTGTTTCTTCCCTTCCCTCCCTTCTTCTTCCAGTTCTTCCAGTCCTCCCCTCCCTTGTTTTATGAATTTCTTAAAACAGCGATTAGTAGCATTTGAGGCAAAGAAACAAGGGTAATTTGGTAAGTGTGATAAGATTATTCCATGAATAGATCCTGGGTCTATTTTTCAGGTATATCCCTTTGGGAGAGCTGAGTAGACAATATGCTCACGATTCTCCCATTGTCTACAGCTTTACAACCTATTCCTCTCCCCTTGTGTTAATATGAAATGTCTGTCACTTACTGTCCTTGGTTGTCCAGTGTATTAGAATATTTCTCAGTTAAGAAGATCCTTTCCTATCTTCGTCTTCTAAGCTGTAGCACAAATAATAAAAACCTAGAGACAGATACTGGGGTTCAGGCTGAAGATCAGAAAAGCAAAACAGTCAACCACTAGAAAGACCTTTTACCGCTACCAAATCTTCAGACCACAAGGGCAAGATCCTGTTTCCATGAATCCTCAGACTCCAGACTCCAGTGAGTTCCTGTCTCTTCCCTTTTATATTCCTCTCTCCACCCAGCCATATCGTTCCTGTCTCTACTTCCCTAATACTCAGATTAAAGTTGTGTGACTCCCAAACACTAGGCTTAAAACTGTGAGCCACCACCACCTGGATCTCTTTCTGGAATGATCTCGTGTAGCCTAGGGTAGCCTTGAACTCAGAGAAGTCTGTCCGTCCCTGTTTCCTGAGTCCAGGTGTGTGCCACCACTCCCTGTTCTCTAGTGGCTTAGCCTTGCACTCTGATCTCCAACCAAGCCTATTTATTAAAATATAAATAAAATACCACTATATAAACTTCTCAACCATTATTCATTAGCATCATGGCATTCAGCAAGTCATTTCTTTTTTTTGGGGGGGAGGAAATGGGTTTGTTTGGTTTTTCATGTTCTGATCAAAGTCTGTCACAAAGGGAAATTAGAATAAAAACTCAAGGCAATAATCTGGAGGCTAGAACTGAAAGAGAGACCATGGAGGAATATTGATTACTGGCCTGGTTCCCACAGCTTGCTCAGTAGGATAGCTGTCTTCAACAGAGGAAAATAACTGGAAAATGTCATTCACAGAGAAACTAAATGATAATATCAAAACTATTAGTCATTGTGGTCTGGGTTTTAATTATTGCTTTTTCCCTATCTGTATTTGACATAAAATTTTCATGTGATATAGAATAAGATTACCAGACTTAAAAATAAGTAAATAAAAACAGAGTTTATCCTAATGGAGTTAAGATAACAGATAAAGAAAAGATGTATTTTAAATAACCAAAATATACAAATTTTAGCTAGATTGACCAGTTTCCCAATGTATTTACAGGTGTTTGAACTCTACAAACTATCTTACTTATATTTAATTGGTTAGAAATGGAATTTCGGAGAAGTTACTGTAGTATTGAACCCCTTTTTATTAGTAACATAAAATATTCTTTAATTAATTTTTAAATCCTGGCTACCTGTACTATAGGTCACTTAAATATAAATTAAATAAAGATATATCAGTATTTATGGTATTAAATATCATGCATATTGTTAATATAGATTGTTGTATTTTGTATAATTTGGCTAATAAAAGTTAACCAAACTATTTGGCTACCTCTAATTAGAATAAATAGGATACATATATATCCATACATATATATGGAGAATAATATTTTTTTTTATTTTTCCATTCAAAAATTGACACTTCCTCCCCTTCTTCCATTCCCTTCCCGCTTCCCCACTAGCCCTCCTCCCTCCCCTTCCATCCTTAAGAGAGGGCATGGTACCCTGCTCTGTGGGAAGTCCAAGGTCCTCCCCCCTCCATCCCAGCCTAGGAAGGTGTGTGTCCATGTAAACTAGGGTCCCAAAAACCCATTACATGCATCAGCAAGTCATTTCTGACCCTTCTGCTGCATCTATGTCTTCTTCAGGCAGACTCTTATTGCACCCTACTTTTGTTCTTCTAGTGCTGTGCTGTTGCCACATTTGCATATGCAATTCTTGCTAAAAATGCAAGAGGAATGCAGGCAAGGAGCAAAATCTACATTAGCTTATCTAGCATGGAACACAGCACAAAGTTTTAAATAGTTCTTGAGTGAATATGTGAATGAATGAAGCAAATAAAGTCATGCTATTCTTTTATATTGGGTTTTAAGAGACCGTCTTGTTGGTGTAGTACAGTTATTCTCAACCTTCCTGATGCTGTGTCCCTTTAATACAGTCCCTCATTTTGTGGTGAGCCCCACAACCATAAAATTATATTGTTGCTGCATCGTAACTGTAATTTTGCTATTTTTATGAATCATAATGTACATATCTGATACTCAGGATACCTGATATTCAACCCCTGTGGGAGTCAAGACCCACAGGTTGAGAACTTCTGGCTTAGTACCTTCACCTATACAAGTATCTTTGAGGGGGGGCAAAAAATGAAACAAATTATGTAGCTTTGTACAGACCAGGATGGATTTGGTTTAAAGATAAAACATGGAATTTAGTATAAATACTTTTAAGGATCTAAACTGGGAAATTGAAATGAAGCTCTATTAATAAGTGTTTGCGAATAGAAGATTTACTTACTGTATCCTTGTAGCCCCACTTCTTGTTCCTGACAAGAAACCATTTAAGGGACAGTGGTTTTATTTTGGTTTGTGGCTGAAGAAAGGTATCAGCTGGATATAGAGGCAAAAGTGTGGTGGCACAGTATGAGGTGGCTGGTCACTTTGTATCCACAGTTGGGGAGAAGAGAGAGAAGCACACTGCCGGTCTGTAGCCTCTGTAGTTGTTTTGAGACCCCAGGCTATGGATAATACCATCTGCATTTGGGATGTGTTTTTCCTCTCCAGTTAAACCTTCCCAGAAAACTCTCATAAACACACTGAGAGGTGTGCCTGCTAGGTGATTCTAAATCCAGTCATGAATGAAAATTATCACCCCTCCCTCAGAAATACACACACACACACAGATGCATATACATGCACACATACACAGATACACACACATACATACAGATACACGTTATGTATACATGTGTGTATGGCACAGGGTGAGCAATCACCCAATTTTGTTATTGGAAAGTGATTAGATTGTAGCCTTACTGAGCATCATCTTCCATGTAATTCAAGGATTAGAGAAAATGCTAAATATTTATATTGCTAGGTAGATACATAAGTGGGTAGATAGGTACATACAAGAATCAGTAAAGAGTTAAAAGAATCCACATTGACTATCTGGTCTGTTGGTTGGCAATGGGATGTTAATTCCTACAAGCATGTTCGTATAGTTGTTCCATTTATTCCCTGTAACAGTGCCGCCCTTGATAAATGATATGAATAGCTTTAATTTCTTTCTTGATGTGAGAGTGTATAAATGGGAATAATGGAGCTGTTCTTTTTTTGTAGCCATGTCAATACCACCTGAAGGTCCTCCAGTTATGGGGACGGTAATTGGCTGAGGTTTCCAGCTGAGGTGCTCTAAGGCTCTCCCAGGCCGTGGCCAAGCATTGCAGTCATGCTAATAATACACACCTAGTTCTGGAATTCACGGGCCCTCTTCCTGTATGACTTCAGCTTCAGGACTCTCCAGCCTCTCACAGCTTCTTTAGACTTTGCAGTCATGAAACCATCCATGTTTAATTTCCTCCGTTTCTATGACAGACAAGGATCTGACAGCTTTTCATGCCGCCTCAAAATGCTTGCATGTTGAATCCAGTTTGGAGAACTGGCATACAGTTTTTATTAGATATTGTCTAATTTAGGCTCCCATGAAGACTCCCCAATGGGAAAGAAAGCATATATTCACAGACACCCAGAAGTGGCTAGTAAAATTCCAGTCAAGGCCAGGAGAATGTTCAGGAAGAGTCTAGGAAAAGTTGGGACTTTGATTTCTTCTTTAAGAATTGACTTTTATGTAGCTGATGGGTGAGAGAAAACTAATACAGGAGAGAGAAAGACATGACCATATCTTTATATGAATTCTTTGACTAGGATTATGTAAGTCTGAATGGGAATAGATGGGCTTAGAAAGAGAAAGTGAAGTCTTAAATTATGCAAGCTCAGGGGAGGACGACTTGTAGGGATGAAGATTCTAAGTTCTAAAATGAGAAAGATCTCGATTAGAGTCTCTATGTTGATATATGTTAACAGCCGTGAGATTGGGAACCTTTTAACCTCTTTTGCTCTTGCCTGCTGATACATAAAATTGGGTTAATAATACCCACAGTATGAATTAACTGAGATAATATACGTTAGGAACAAAAGCAGGAAGCTTCTTCTCTAGTAAATGAAGGATCATGAGGGCTAGGATCTGGGAGTTAGTGGGAGCTTATCTGGCAGGTGGATAGAATTGAAAAAGCATGCTTCAGGAGGACTGAGTTTTAAATGCATTTGAAATTTCATAGAACAAATCCAATTAGGCAAGTTGCGTTCCAATATGTGCCCTTTGAGCTTTGTGGGGTGCTAGTATAGAGAGTGCTTCAGTTGTACATATAATTTATTGTGAATTTATTTTTTTAATTCACATAAAGACCAATTTGTCAGAGTCAGAAATATTCACATTAGATTTGTTGTAGAAAATGATAGAATGGTCACCTAGTTAAAGTTGATTCTTCTGAGCGCTGAAGAATTTGTGGTTATTTCCGAATACCTGGGAGATTTTGGCTGTTGGTGACTTCTCTGGTCTGACAGCCCATTCCTTTGGTTCTACCATTTGTAAAGTCATTGGCAGAATGCACATGGCCAATGTGGAAAACGCCCAGGCCAGCTGGTCCTCTATTATTGAGAGTCACAGGCTTAAGCTATTGCTTTCCTTTAAAGAATTAATTCAGTGTTATATTAGGTTTTTCTGTAAGTTCATACGGAGTCTGAACCCACCTCATTCCACCAAGCCTTTTATGCCATGCTTTGTGTCCTGCATTCAGGAAGCTCATCCTCCTTTGTGGTGGGACAGCTGAGTGCTCACTCCCCTAACTGAAAACTTCCCTAGGTCTGGGGGGTTTGATTCTTCTCATAAAAATACTCTGGAAAGAAACATCTATTGTCTTCACTCTTGCTACTTAATATATTGGAAAAGGTCATGTGATCCCCAGGCTCAAATGGAGGCACATGATGTCTATTTATTTGTATGGGCATTCCCAACCTATTTGGACATTTGGTTCAGTGGTTAGGAGCACTCATTGGTCTTGCAAAGGGCCTGGGTTGAGTTCCCAGCATCTACATGATGGCTCAGAGTCATCTGTAACTCCAGTCCCAGGGGATTTGGAGCTGCTTGCCCTCCTGCATGCAGTAGTGTACAGGCAAACATTCAGGCAGCTGCGCGCACGCTCACACACACACACACACACACACACACACACACAAATGATAAATGAGTACTAAATAATCTTTAATTAGGATCTGTTAGGATAACTGAAGGTGAATGATCATCACAGTGTAGAAAATACAGTTTTAGAATCTTTTCAAATGTCGTCATCTGAAGCTTTCTTACAAATTATTTCAATCTTTCTAAGCTGTTGTATGATCTAATTTTTTTCTCTTTCAGATATATGCCAAACCAAGATAGATTTCAGCTTTTAGACAAAATAAATACTATAATGGATAAAAAGACTGGTCTGAAACATGGAATTTCTGAGTTAATATTTTCCCTATCCTATTTAAACCTACCACACACTAACCAAGTACGGACAAACAAAAGGGACAGCCTTCCTCCCAAATTTCGACACAAATAGCATAAGAATGACTTCCCAGTCTCAGTTTTCTATGTGCAATGCACAACTTACTGTATGGGCAAAGAGAGCGAGGAGGGCTCCCTTCCTTTTGTCTTAATTAACTGAAGGAACACGGAGAACATGCAGTCTCTTGAGGGTTGAAGAACCTGAGCACTGTGAGAATACATTTGCTCCGAAGGAGGCTTTGGTTCAAATTGTTGGGTTATTTTTCCCGAGGAGAATAATGTTTTCCTATATTCTCATCAATCAACCTGTCCTTTCTGATGTCTGCTAGGTGTAAGCGATATAGAAACCAGGTAGGGTTTTGTTTTAACTAAGAAACATCTGATCACTAAGAGCACAACCTTGTTGCCTCACATGGAAATCTTTTTATCTTAAAGCTTAAACTGTTAAGACTTTCGAAATTGCTATGAATAGGGCTAGGCCTAAAAGAAAAAACATTAATTTACCATTATTTTACTGAAAGTGTATCAACTAAAAAATAGGCCTACTTATTTAAAAATAGACATCAAAGTTAGTTTGTGAGCTTATGTATTTCAACCATTATGTCTTTATTAGAAAATAAACAAGACATCCTCACGAACAATTAGACAACTATTCAGAAAATTAAAGTACAATATTTCTCAAGAGATAAGTGTGATTGGACATTTTATGTTTTTAAACAAAATAGCACATCTCAAGCCACGAATAAACAACTGGTGAGCCAAGGCCCTTTCCATCAAGCAAAAGAAATCAAAGTTCTATCAGGCAGCAATGCTAATTAGTTGATTAGTTTGTTTGTTTATTGTGGATTTCTGACACACTGGGCAAATACTCTCCTCACGCAACTACATATCCTCGGCCTTCATTTTCACTTCATTTCGCGGCCGGCTAACACTAAGCTACCCACTTTGTAGTTTAGCAGAGCAGTGGCTTCGCAATCCCCTTCGCAGCCTCCCAAGTACCTGGAGTTGAGGTCTTCCACCAGGCCTGGTTCCCGAGTCTTCCTTCCCCTTCTCTCCTTTCCCTTCTTCCTCTTCCTCCTCTTTTTCTCTTTCTTGGTTTTCTGAGACAGAAAAAGCCACCGATCCAAACAAACAAACAAAATCCGGCTTCTATAAGTACATTTCAGAATGTGTGACGTCAGGTATTAGCTTCTGTCTTCAGTTCACGATGGTTCAGCTGGGTGACCTGGTTCCCCTGGGTCTTCCTGGCGACTCAGTGCAGGCCCTTAAAGGGCACTGGGGACTTCGCTGTTGATTTTCACCAGAGTCAAGTGGTGATCCAAGGGACGTGACAACGAAAAGCACAAGCGAGTGCTATTTATAAGGGGAAACTGAGCTTTTTGTACATTTCCTCCAACGACTTCACATTTCCCTGTTCCCTCTGGAAGCTGGGCACTGGTATGTGGGGTAACAACAGGAACAATCAAGGTCCGGAGAGAGGCTGACATTAGTTTGAGCAGAGAAAGTGTGTGTGAAGCTTTCAATGCTCACCAATATTGTGAAGAATGAAAATGATTCAGTTTCCCAGCGAGGAATGTGGAATTGGTTCTCAGCTCTTGAGGTGATGTTGAATCTGACTGAATATTTAATGAATGTGAAACGTTAGAGCCCAAATATGTATGAGATATATTTGCCTTTATTTCCTTTTCTCGTAGAAACAGGGAAATTGAATTATATTAGACTGTGTAGGAAAATGTATGCTATTGTAAATTCCCATGTTTTGCAGTAAATTTAGCATTACAATAAAATATTGTTCATTAATAGCAGTAACAGAATATCCATTGGTCGAATTTACTGCCTTATTATGTTTTGCAAATCTGGAGTGAAGAATAAGTAGTAATGACTAACATCTGAAGTAGTTTGTTGCTAATTTCCTAATTTGCATAATGCATCTCTTACAAACTGGATTGTCAGTTTACAGGAGACACCAAATGTTCTTATTATGAAATTTGGACCAAAAAATAATAATAATCAAGCTGAAACACGGCCGGCATACTTGTCTAGCCAAACTGGGTGGCACGATGCCTATTTGGATACTGCCACGATACATTCTAGCAAAAACATTTAAACTCTTTTATTATAATTATGAAATGTCAACTGGATGCTACTGTTAAACGGGAATGTGGGGTTATGAAATCTTCATATACTCTTATTCTTTTAGATCAGTTTTGTATGGTTAACTGGTAATACTAGTTACAGCAGATACTAAAGAGCCACACTGCTTTGGGGTTCGAGTGTGGTGGCTGACCTCTGCTACTGCAGAAGTGTCAGCAGCTCCAGGCGCTGTACTTGCTTCTTAATCTGACAAACAGATTTGATAGAAAGTGGAGTTTTGCTTATTCCCGAGTGCACACCGTGCCCCCACTGCCTGCCTTCAGAGTAAGGTGGGCACGAACGCTTTCGTTTATGCTTACAATTATCTCCAATCTGATGACAGCTTATCTTCCGTGCTGATTCCCGCGCCCACTGCTCTGCTAACGTTAACTGCACCAGAGGCCATCGTGGCCATACCGTAGCTCATGCGTTCTCTATGCCCAGCTCATCTCTACTCCAGTGTTTGAGAATGTGGCAAAGAAAATATCGGGCAGAATACAATTGCAGTTTCATTAGCCCAACACGGAGGTATTTATTTACTTTTCAACTCCTGAAAACCAGGCAACTCTACACCTGCTTCTCCACCCAGAAGCAGCCATCGGATTATCGCAGCCATTTGTGTTTGCAAGTTGGTATCTTTTCCCCTATCCCTTCCATGATGACCTGGAGATTTTATTTCTTCAGAAACTTTTGGTTCTTTGTCTCTGGCATTTTAAAATTCTTATGTATTCATCATTACAATCTGTATCTACAGAATTCTAGCCATCTATCTACCTGCCAATATGATATAAAATAATATAGCATATTAACTATTAGCATCCTATGTGCCATAGTACCAAATGATTTTGGGTTCTCATTACGCTCATGTTTTAAGTTTTTTGATGATAAAAACCCAGACTACAGGAGCATGTTAGTGATTATTTTTGTTTTTGTTTTTGTTTTTTTCGAGACAGGGTTTTTTTTTTCCTGTGTAATAGCCCTAGCTTACCTGGAACTAACTCTTGCAAACCAGGCTGGCCTTGAACTCATAGAGATCTACCTGCCTTTGCCTCCCAAGTGTTGGGATTAAAGGCATGCACCACTGCCTGGTTGTCAGTGATAATTTTTAATGGCCAATGTTAGCATAAACACTCAATATTTCAATTTATAGAGGAGATTCAGTCCTTACTGAGTGCATCTACTGCACGTTAACTTTCAAATTCAAAGCTGCAAAAATATTTCATAGCATGTCATTCTTTCTACTGAATTAAAAGACTTTTTGATAACTCCTTGGCTTGATCTCCAACAGTGAGAAATCGGTGTGTGGCAGATATGTGAAGGGAATGAGAATTAGAGCTATTCTTTTGAAATGTAAATGTACATTTCCACCCTGAGAAATATTGACTTCAAAAGACAGAACGGAATCATATGGCATGATTCAGAGTATTGTGTGTTTATTTTGTTCACCGATACTTCTGTTGTGTTCTCACTGACGGGCATGACCAGAGTCTTGCCTAGAACAGGTATCTCCCTCATAGAACATAGAAAGAGACAAGGTGCCAAAGTTATGCCCGTAGAAAGTGACGTGTGGAATGCAGACACTGATGCCACCATGGGCTATCCTTTTATTTACTCCCTCTTCGCAGTGACCCGCATAGTAGCATTATCTCTGATTTATAAGGGGCAGAACAGAATTCATTTAAGGAATTTTACCTTTTCATTGGTTTGACAACAAATCAGTTATTAAGTGTGTGTGAGTGCCTCAGCAGAAAGAGAAGATCTCTCTCTATGCAGCTTTAGGAAGCCAGAGGAACACTTGAAACCAAGTGCTGAATGGCAGGTGGGGTTGCTCAGTGGGCAAGGGTCCGTGGATACCTCAGACCAAACACTCGGTACCCGGACAAACTGAGTTTGATCCCCAAAATCCACATGGTGGAAGAAGAGAACTGACTCTTGCATGTTGTTCTCTGACCTTCACATGTGCACCATGGCATGTGTGGCCATGCGGATATGCACACGGGAAAACAAATAAATGTAAAAAATAAATAAAAACAAGGGCTAATACACATGCATTCCTTTTGACAGGGTCTGCCTATGTATCACTGGCTGGTCAGGAACTCAGAGATTTGCCTGCCTCTGCTGCCTGAGTATTGAGAGCAAAGGCATGAGCCAGCACACATGGCCACGCATGCAGTTTTGAATAAAGTTATTCTAAAGAGAAAACATACATGTTGCAAACTAACAAAAATGTGTATGGCGGTGCTCCATTTCTACTTATCTAGTCATTCTTTACTGCTTTGTCTTTCAAATTGTTTGAGCTGAAACGTTTGTTACAAGTGAAGGTTGATAATTTCAATGACTCTAAGGGAGAAGGATCAGGAAAGCAAGTACTGCTATAGAGATGCACAGAACATGTTTTTGTATTTTATAACATTAAATAAGCACTTCAGATATTTTAGCCTCCTTTCTTTAATAAAGTATTCAACCACATGTTATGAAAATAATATCTGTTGTGCACCCACTGTGACAGGTAAGAAGGCAAAAGGCTGTTTCTTAAATAAACGAAGTGTTGAAAGAATAGTATGTCAAGCCACTGCGGTGTGCCCCGGTCAGTGTCCTGGGATCCTGGGAAGACCATAGTTCAGTACTAATCTTCTTCAGAAATCCCACAATCATCTCAACAGGATTATAAATGCTATGCTGACTGTCCTCTGGGTTTAGAAGGACAAATCCCTGGCCGGGCAGGCAGCAGTTCTGAGATCCAGGCTAAGTCCTGTTAATTAGGCTTGTATTATGGAAGTCACCTAACGTCGTGGGGCCTTACTTCCACAGTCTTCCACAATCTAGATTTTTTGCAGTCATCTCTTACTTTTCTTCATTCTCTGATTCCATGTTGAAATAATAGCTATCAAGATAAAATGAAAAAATGTGCATGCATGTAAAAGTGAAATTGGAGTGTGACAAAGCCAGTGTATTGAGAGTCAATGCAAAGCGGGGTTTCTTTCCCCTAAACACCCACAAAACATAGTTTATGTATTACATAACCTTTTATACATTATATATTATATATTATATGTAACTTTTATGCAAATGTTGGGCTGGTGGTATATTTTATTACTATGCCACGTGGCTCCCTAGTGAGTTACTGACAGCACGCTGGAGCTTTTCTGTGTCTTTCTTTTTAACATAACAGGGACACTTACTCCGGTCCTTATTTCTGCATAGTATGTGGTCCACAAAGTTTTTCTTAGAATAAAACAATTCTTTCTTCCAGAGTTGCATGATAAGCAGGCATAAATTTGTATCTGACTAATGCCCATTCAATCACAGTATTAATAACTTTAGGAAGATTATCACTCATGTATTCCAATATTCCTATTTTATAGCTATGGAAAATGATTCCCTATTATCTATTTATTTTACATCTTGGCTTCTACCTGTTCCCCGTCCTTCCCTCCCAGTCCTTCTCCACCCCTATGGCCCCCAATCCCCTCTTCTTTCATCTTCATCCAAAAAGGGCCAGTTTCCAAAGAGTATCAATAAAACATGTCATCTCAAGTTGCAGAAACAAATTATTCTTAGTCAAAGTAGAAATATGGGGTGAGTATCTGGAGTCAAACTGTGGTTTAATGTTAGCATAGAAAATGTAATTATCAGAAATTTTAATCATATAAGAAAGAGGTGCTTGCCTTCTAAGCCCCTAAAACAGAGAAACAATATACCTAGGAAATGTGTAATGTGTATATTAACCACATACCTAAACAACTAATATACCTCATGATATACATGAAGTGACCAAAAATGATAATGGCATTCCTGTAGCTATTATGAGCAGAAATGCCCTCACTCAGTGTGGTTGCTACAGCTTCCTCAGTGTGTTCTAGACTTTACTGGGCAGAGTGCTCTGAATTATGAAATACCCTTTATCTACCATGCTAGGGAACCCTCCATTTCTAAAGATGTCTTAGTCTATATTAGCTTGTTGAGTGATCTTCTGTAGTTGGCCAGACTTAATACTATTTGCTGATTCCTCCTCTATCATACCCCCTATTTCTCTGTGAACGTCTACGAATGGGTTTGTTTATTCAGTCCCTCTACTTCCTTGCCTAGTAAGCATACTAGGATTGCTCCAAAGCTGAACTAACTGTTTACTGTCTTGTCTGGGTCCTTACAACAGCATCTTAGCTCCCCACTCCAATTCCAGCCTCTTCCTGGCTAGTCTGAGCATGGGATAAAAGCAAAGCTTCCAGTAGGAAGGAGACCATGTTTGCCTAAGTTCATCTTTTGGTCTGGTCTCCTATGTGACCACAGAAGCTAAGCCTCAGGAACTGCAGGGTGCGTCTGTGAGCTCAGATCTCAGAGAACAGGCAGTGTTAGTCAGGCTTCCATCAGAAGGCTTCAGAATCAAGAAACTATTGAATAATCTCATTCCTAAATCTGAGAGGCCCCTGACTTAGCCATGTTTTAGCTGAACCCAAGGACAGAAAAAAAGTTGCTCCCACAGTTCAAAAGTTTGGAGACATATCTTTTACTTTTTCTCCAACTACGTCCTTTGACTAACTGGGTTCATCCAATTCATACCACAGCGAGAGTAACACTGAGTGTGTGTTACTCAGCCCAGCAATTTAAGCAGTAATCAGACTAGAAACCTATGCATATAAATCAAGAATAATGCTTGACTGAGCATCCTTTCACTTAGTAACCAACCACATTGGCATAAAACTACCCATGATAACCCCATGTGACCTAAACTTCAGGATCTTTACTACTCTCCTGCCCATCTATGTGTCGGTAACTCCGCATTGACCTCTGTGCTTTTCCTTCTCTCTTATCTCATTCTTCTCTTTAGATTCCTTGCTTATTTCCCCTTCTCTGTGTGGTATACCCTTAAGTGGTGACTGGCTCATCTCAGCACCTCAAAGCTTCTGTGCCCTTCTCTTCAACAGGGATGTTTATAAAGAGAATAATTTTAACATTTCTTTTGAGAAATTCCTACATACCTGCCATAGTCACCCCACATCCGACTCTCTTCCCCTACACACACTCCTCCTTTGTATACTCTTCATCTCAAATTTGTGACCTCTTCTTTGTTAACTGTTGTTGTTGTTGGTGGTGGTGGTGGTAGTGGTGTGTGTGTGTGTGTGTGTGTGTGTGTGTGTGTGTGTAAATAACCTCCTGAGTCCATTTAGTGTTGCTCTTACGTATGTGTTTAAAGTTCCTCACTTGGGATTGAATAGTTCATATGGTGCTCACCCTTCGAGAAAGTTGATTCTCCCCCTTCTCTCTGCAGCAATTAATTGCTTGTAGTTCTTCACCTAGGGATGGGGCCTTGTGAGAGTTCCCCTTTCCACCTTGACATGCCATTATGCAGGTCTTGTTTAGGAGGGCATATTTCCAAAAGAACCTCCTGTCTAGACTAGCATTCCCTGCCCCAATCACTGCTGGTTTCCCTTAACGTATTCGTTTGTTTTGATTTTTGTTGTTTTCTGGGTTTTTTTTTTTTTGCAGTACATTCTATTATCTGGAAAAACTTATTTACTTTTAGAGTTTATTATTTTTAATTTTCAAAAAAGTGTCCATTGTATATTACTTCCTCATCTTCCCATCTGTCCCCACTCCCATAAATTCTTTTCTTTCACTTTCATTTTCCCTCTACTTTCATGTTATATATAGCTACATGATATTAAATATATATCCCTTAGAACCACAAATTAGAGGGAAAGTCTTCCATTTATCTTTCCGAGACTAGCTTAATTAGCTGGATTACCTCTTGTTTTCCTGCAAGGGATATAAATTCATTCTTCTTTATAGCAGAAATCCTATTGTGTATTCAAACCACACTTTCTTTATCCAGTTCTCCATTGATGGACACCAGCATTGGTTCACAGTTTAGTTATCATGACTTGTGCTGCAATATACTTTGATATGCAGCTTTTTCTGTGGCATGCTTACTTGGAGTTCTTCAAGGAACCATCCAGGAATGGTATAGCTGGATCATATGGCAGATCTAATATTTTGTTGTTTTTTTTTTCCATACATTGTTTTGTTTTATTTTTTCCATTCAAGAACATAATTAAAGATAAAAAAATTTTTTTTCCTTTCTTCCCCTTCTCCCGGTCTCCTCCCACTACCCCCCCACCCCTCCTCCCTCCCCCTTCTTCCTTGAAAGAGGGCATGGTGCCCTGCCCTGTTGGAAGTCCAAGGCCCAC